>JASDQU011311518.1:8478-25080 GCA_032191745.1 Picea mariana
ATCCTCAAGGGATTTCCCAGGCCTATTTTTTTGCTTGATTTTGAGCTTAGAGCAAGAATTTATGGCCTCCCAAAGGTCTTAAAAATTTTCCACTTGCTTACATAAAAGAGTAGTGGAGATAATGGACAACCTTGTCTTAAGCCTTTTCCTGGTCTAAAGAACTCCAAAGAATATCCATTGATCAATATGGCAAAAGAAAAATATGTTACACAATTCATAACCCAATTAACAACGCCAAGGCTGAAACCCAAGTGGATTAACATCAACCGCAAGTAAAGCCAACTAACTCTGTCATAGGATTTTGAGAGGTCTACCTTGATTACCATAGTAGGCATCCTTTTTATTTTTATAGAGTGAAAATCTTCCTAAGCTGCTCCAATTGCTTTAGGTATTGCCCCCCTACTAAAAAACCAAATTGCTCCTTTGAACTTGTCTTGGAAAGAAGGCTCTTTACCCTCTTAACAATGATCTTTGATATAATTTTATAAACGAAATTTCATAAGTGAAAAAGGCCTATAATCCTCATAACTATTTGGATTATCTAATTTAGGAATAAGTGTTATGAAAGTGGTGTTAAAAGCAGCCAAAATCTTTCTAGTAGTTCTAGATACTTAATAACTCTCAATAGATGCTCCTCCAAGAACTCATAAAACCCAAGAAAAAATTCAACATGCCGTCTATCTGAGCTTGGAATTTTATCCTTTTTAAAAGTGTGAAGGACTTCTTGAAGCTCTTCTTTAGATAGTTCTTCCATCAAATTGACATTATCATCCACGGAGACAAAACTAGGGAAGAGTGCTGCCATCTAAACCACCATAGATATAGTAGCTCTTCTTTCCTCCTTGAAAAAACCACTAAAATTGTTCCACCCATAATCTCTCTATATCCGTGAAACTAGAAACCATATCCCCTTCATAATCATGCAATTTCCATATTGTGTTCACATTTGTCCTATGATTAATAAATTGGTGGTTTTTTTTTGTGTTTTCATCACCCATCTCCAACCATAAGGCTCTAATTTTTAGTCTCCAAACAATCTATTTCTCATCCAACAGAGCTCTCTTCCTTTTTTTCTTTACCATTTATCATATCCCTATGCTCCTAATATGAATACCCAACTAGATCCTGAAAGTATAATCCCCCCATTTTATTCCCAATTTCATTTAACTCCTCATTTTTAATTTTTTTTCTCATGGGCCCATTTCACCACTGCCTATTTAGTCCTTTTCATATTGGATTCAAATTGTATAGTTATTGATTCCCTCATCCCCCTATCATAAGGAATCCATAAAATATTAACTAAATTTGCAAGACCCTCATCCTTAAACCAATGGGGATTGAATTTGTATGGACTAGGAGGTTTCTTTTACTCTTGATGCCACCCACACAAGGATGGGAAAGTGATATGAGTCCCCCCAAGATTCCACCCAATGTCTAACTCTCACATTATTATTCATAAACCCTTCAACCAACAAAAATCTATCCAACCTCTTAGAGATCATATCAAAGCTCACCCTTTTCTTATGTTGGGTAGGCCTTAACCTTATTGGGGTTACAAAAAAAAACACCACATTCATCCAACCTTCTTAAAAAAATTTAGTTAAAGGACTCACTAAAGTAAACTCACACCGGATTTTTGCATTCCCCACTAGGAAATTTAGATTCCCTCCCACAATAATATGCATATTCCCAAGGAAACTCATATTAAAAAACTTTACCCAGAAGAGCACACAGTTTGAATAAGGTCCATATATGTTCAAGAGCGACACCTCCAACCTTGGCTCCTAGGAGTACAAAGTCAACCCTAACATTGATTCAAAGGACTAGGAATTATTGTAATTGAGAGACCATAGTCTTCACCCTGAAATTAAACCACCAAATTTACCTTTCAAATAAGAAAATAATAATCTCCCAACCACTAAAAAATTTAACAAGTTTAGAACAAATTTAACCACCTTCACCCATCGTTTCTCTGATCATGGGAATATTGGGTTTTTGAGATTCCACTAGTCTTCTTAGGGCTAAATTTTTGGAAGGGTGGCCCAAACCTTTACAGTTCATAGACAGACAAATTGTTAGGAACATGGGCCAAGGGTTTTAATTTCTCTAAGAACCCCTTAAATTGATATTTATTGTTTGTCAAATTGAACCTCCAAATGAGCCTTTTCTTGGGATTGTCAAATATAGGATTGCCTCCCCCATACCCTCCCATTTTAGACTTCCCTTGATTTAGTGTTAGGCCTCCCACCACCACCCATTCAAAATAAACTAACTCATCTTTTCTTGACCTTATAAAATAATTATATGTACCCTCATCCTACTCCTCCTCCTCCTCCTCCTCCTCCTCCTCCTATCGATATTGGAAGAAGCCTTGGTGAGAATACCTTCAAACCCATCCAACCCTAACACAATGCCTAAACTACCCAAAACCAACTAATTAGAGTAGACTCTTCCATCATTGACAATCCTAGAAATAACATCCCTTCCTTCAGTCACATCATGTGCATCACCCATGAAATTGGAAGCCACCCCAAAACCTTTAAAAATTGGAGAGTAACTACACATAGGAACCAACTTTGACTAACATCGACATAGTTTGGATAAAGTCATGTCATGATTTATAACACTGACTATTATTTAGGTGTGTTTTTCATAACATACAAACATAACAAGATTTAAAAAAAAATGGGAGTGTTTGCTAAATTACAATTGAAGGAATTACTATTTGAAGAGTTATAGTTTTCCAAGAGATAGTGTCAGTGTGGTTGGGATAATGTTGACATCATGATTTACAACACTAGCAAGTGTCATGATTTTTAATACTGGCTAGTGTCCTTGTTGAATTATAGTTGAAGGAATTAATGTTTGCAGAGTTATAGTTTCCCTCGGGACAATTTGTAAAGTTAATGTGCTTGGCATAAACATAACAAAATATAAATAGCATAACAAAAATTTTAAAATGGGGGTCCTTGTTGAATTATTGTTTTCCTAGGGGTACTTTGCAAAGTTATAGTTTGCTTAGGGTTGTTTGTAGAGTTGATGTACTTGGCATAACATAACAACGTAACAATTTTTAAATAGAATAATAACATAAAAATAAAAAAAACATACATGTCAAAATGTATTAACATTATTCCTACTAAATCATAACACAATTGTTTGCAGTTTGCAAAGTTACAATTCTCATGTTGTCGGGTTAAAATGTATCAATGTTGACATATTGAGCATATAATTTTATGCTTGCCTAACATTGGGATAGAAAACATAATTGTATGCCTGCATAATGCTGACAAAGTGAGCATAATTAGCATTAATATTTATAATGTCTGTGTAGTTGGCATAAATCTAGTGTCTACCTTTATAACATAATAGCAAAACAAAATGTTTTAAAAATGGGGGATCCTTGATGAATTACAGTTTGGAGGGGTATTTCAAAGAGGGGAAACTAGAACAATATGAATAGGAGGGTCCTCATCTAGGGAATTATCCAAACGAGGCATGCAATTTTACTTTTGTTTTTCCTTTTCGACCTTTGTATTAGTCGGGGAATAGTCGGGAGAAAGGCACCACTTTTTATTTATTTATTTTCTCTGTAAATGGCATGCCAAATATTGTTAGTAGTAGAAAAGAAAATTAACAACTCCACAAAAAGGAAATAAACCTTAACATGATTTTTTCACCTCCTATGGAGAGCCACCATCCATGCAAATTGTTTGTAACGTACCCAACCCTCCTATCTGATGGGTTGGTGGGGTAAGGAAGAATTTCCTTGATCCCCCCAGTTGACATAATCTCAATCCTAGTTTGTTATGCCCCCATTACGAGTTAAGAGTAAAATATCCACTCTTGTGACTCATTTAGTTATCCACTGCGGATGTCCTCGGTCCACCCTTAGGAAACAAATTTTGATTTCTCAATAAATTAATCGCTCAAGTCTCAGTTTTGAGCTCCTAGGTTGATTCAAATCCTCAAGGGATTTCCCAGGCCTATTTTTTTGCTTGATTTTGAGCTTAGAGCAAGAATTTATGGCCTCCCAAAGGTCTTAAAAATTTTCCACTTGCTTACATAAAAGAGTAGTGGAGATAATGGACAACCTTATCTTAAGCCTTTCCCTGGTCTAAAGAACTCCAAAGAATATACATTGATCAATATGGCAAAAGAAAAAGATGTTACACAATTCATAACCCAATTAACAATGCCAAGGTTGAAACCCAAGTGGATTAACATCAACCGCAAATAAAGCCAACTAACTCTGTCATAGGGATTTGAGAGGTCTACCTTGATTACCATAGTAGGCATCCTTTTTATTTTTATAGAGTGGAAATCTTCCTAAGCCTCTCCAATTGCTTTAGGTATTGTTGCCTATAATCCTCATAACTATTTGGATTATCTACTTTAGGAATAACTATTATGAAAGTGGTGTTAAAAGCAGCCAAAATCTTTCTAGTAGTTCTAGATACTTAATAACTCTTAATAGATCCTCCTCCAACAACTCATAAAACCCTAGAAAAAATTCAACATGCCATCTATTTGAGCTTGGAATTTTATCCTTTTTAAAAGTGTGAAGGACTTCTTGAAGCTCTTCTTTAGATAGTTCTTCCATCAAATTGGCATTATCATCCTCAGAGACAAAACTAGGGAAGAGTGTTGCCATCAAAACCACCTTAGCTATAGTAGCTCTTCTTTCCTCCTTGAAAAGACCACTAAAATTGTTCCACCCATAATCTCTCTATATCCGTGAAACTAGAAACCATCTTCCCTTCATAATCATGGGTTTTCCATATTGTGTTCACATTTGTCCTATGATTAATAAATTGGTGGGTTTTTTTGTGTGTTTTCATCACCCATCTCCAACCATAAGGCTCTAATTTTTAGTCTCCAAACAATCTATTTCTCATCCAACGGAGCTCTCTTCCTTTTTTTCTAGACCATTTATCATATCCCTATGCTCCTAATATGAATACCCAACTAGATCTTGGAAGTATAATCCCCCCATCTTATTCCCAATTTCATTTAACTCTTCATTTTTAATTTTTTTTCTCATGGGCCAATTTCACCATTGCCTATTTAGTCCTTTTCATATTGGATTCAAATTGTATAGTTATTGATTCCTTGATCCCCCTATCATAAGGAATCCATAAAATATTAACGAAATTTGCAAGCCCCTCATCCTTAAACCAATGGGGATTGAATTTGTATGGACTAGGAGGTTTCTTTTACTCTTGATGCCACCCACACAAGGATGGGAAAGTGATATGAGTCCCCCTAAGATTCCACCCAATGTCTAACCCTCACATTATTATTCATAAACCCTTCAACCAACAAGAATCTATCCAACCTCTTAGAGATCGTATCAAAGCTCACCCTTTTCTTATGTTGGGTAGGCCTTAACCTTATTGGGGTTACAAAAAAAACACCACATTCATCCAACCTTCTTAAAAAAATTTAGTTAAAGGACCCACTAAAGTAAACTCACCCCATATTTTTGCATTCCCCACTAGAAAATTTAGATTCCCTCCCACAATAATATGCATATTCCCTAGGAAACTCACATTAAAAAACTTTACCCAGAGGAGCACACAGTTTGAATAAGGTCCATATATGTTCAAGAATGACACCTCCAACCTTCATTCCTAGGAGTGCAAAGTCAACCCTAACCTTGATTCAAAGGACCAATAATTATTGTAATTGAGAGACAATTGTCTTCACCCTGAAATTAGACCACCAAATTTACCTTTCAAATAAGAAAAAAATAATCTCCCAACCACCTAAAAATTTAACAAGTTCAGAACAAATTTAACCACCTTCACCCATCGTTTCTCTGATCATGAGAATATTGGGTTTTTGAGATTCCACTAGTCTTTTTAGGGCTAAATTTTTGGAAGGGTGGCCCAAACCCTTACAGTTCATAGACAGACAAATTGTTAGGAACATGGGCTCAGGGTTTTAATTGCTCTAAGAACCCCTTAAATTGATAATTGTTTGTCAAATTGAACCTCCAAATGAGCCTTCTCCTAGGATTGTGAAATATAGGATTGCCTCCCCCATACCCTCCCATTTTAGACTTCCCTTGATTTAGTGTTAGGCCTCCCACCACCACCCATTCAAAAGAAAATAACTCCTCTTTTCTTGACCTTATAAAATATCTATATGAAAAAAAATCTGGTTTTTTTTTTAGCCCTCCTGCGTGCTGCTCTATGTGAGCCTCCCTCTGTGTCTTCTTCCCGTCGCCATGGCTTCAGGAGGGGGCTCTGAGACTCCCCCTCCTCTTCCCTCTGATCTCTCGGCCTTCAAAAATTTGGTTGAGGCTTGCAGCGGACTCCCAGCCTCAACCACTCAGGAAAAATTTGTTAAAAACATGGACTCCATCCCTCTGGTCGCCCTCCCAGTTGAAGAGCCATGTCGAGCTGCTACAAACATTGTTGAACGAGGAATGATCGGTCAACTTACAGGATTATGGCCTTCTCCAAAAGCCATTGAATCATGGATCCAGAGGAATTGGAGACCGCTGGTCTCAGAAGGCATTAAGAGACATTTCGTCAGGAAAGGCTACTATGTGTTCATCTTTGACAATGTTGAATATAGAAATTTAATATTCAGAAATAGCCCATATTTTATGGGTCCCCAGGGGCTCTATCTGAATCAGTGGACACCGGATTTTGATCCATCTCAGGATATGCCTTCGACAGTCCCAGTCTGGGTGCAACTTCCCCACCTACCTCTGCACTTTTGGAGCCTGAAATTCTTAGAATCTATTGGGATTTCTCTAGGAAAATACATTGAAAGAGTAGAAAGGAAGGACCAATACTCCTGTGCGTGAATCTGTGTGGAGGTGGACCTGGAAATAAGGCTCTCGGAGGCCATCAAGATAACAGTTGCAGACTGGACACATGTGCAAGAATTGGACTACGAGCAGTTGCCTTTTAAGTGCAGGCATTGCCACGACTGCGGGCACTTCGCAAGAAACTGTAAAAAGAAGGTGAAGGAGGAAGCAGAGAAGTTGAAAGGGGACCAATGGATGAAGGTGCAGAAGCAGGCTCCCACAAAGCAGCACAGTAAGCCCCATTGGAAAGGGACCCCTATAGGTTCCACTATGCCCAGTTCAGAGCATCCTCAAGTGGTTGGGATCATAGCTCCTCCTCGAACAAATTCATCCTTGAATCTATTTGATCCTCTTAGCTCTCAAGAAGACCCACCGGCGATAACTCAAGAAGTGGATCAGCAGGCCCTTCTCCCAACAATTAAATGAAATAATGAAGCGACCCTCCCCACTCCATCAGTTACCCAAGTAGAAGGATCCTCTTCACCCTCATACGTGAACATGACAAGGAAGAAACCCCCAGAGATATCAGGCTCATCAAATGATCAGACTTTCAAAAGGCCATCGAGAAGAGCAGGAAGGAAATCCCTCAAAGAAGCAAGAGAGGAAGAAGCGAAGAGGCATAAAATGCAGGGAAGCGAATCCACGCTTGAAATGTCCATTGGACGAAACACTAGAGCAAGGCATCCCAAGGGAGGCCCCTCTTCTTCCCATCCTAGTAAATAATGCATATAGTCTCTTGGAACTGTAGAGGCCTAGGGAATCCCTTGAAAATCAAAGCAGTGAAAGATCTTTTGAAGGGAGAATCACCAAAGATCCTCATGCTCCAAGAGACAAAAATAGAAGGAGAAGTCCTTCTCGATCTAAGCCGAACGAGCTGGAAAAGAAATGATGGAAAGGCGGTAAGTGCAAGGGGTACTTCTGGAGGGCTTGCCACGGTCCGGATCGAAGATTTGTTTCAGTTGGAAAGATCCTTTGAGACACAACACTAGATATATACTGAACTCCGCCATAAAACAAGTAAGATTACAATTGCCCTGTTCAATCTTTATGTTTCGGTCCATTATGTTGAGAAAAAATATTGTTGGTAAACTCTACTTGATTTTGTAGAAGCTTATTCTCCCAAGAACATCATAGTAGCAGGGGACTTAAATATTATGTTAGATCCAAAAGAAAAAAGAGGGGGCATCATCAGTAGGGACCAATTTCTCCCCCTTGTAGAGGACCTGATACAGCAGTGGGACCTTCTTGACTTTAAACCCAAGAAGGGTCTATACATGTGGAAAAATAATAGCTCAGGGGTTGCACACATTTTTTCTAGGCTTGACAAGTTCCCAGTGCAAAGCACCCTCTTGTTGGAAAAGAAATTACTGTCCACCAAAATCCTCCCAAAATTTACCTCGGATCACAAGCCCATCCTCCTGCAGTTGGATGAGGAAGAAGACTTAGGTCCCATTCCTTTTAAATTCAGTCCCCAATGGATCGAACAGGAAGGGTTCATAGAAGTACTAACCAAAGTCTGGTCTACTCCGATCACCGGCTCTCCAAGATTTGTTTGGGAGCAGAAATTAAAAATAACAAAATCAGCTCTAAAAGAGTGGGTCAAATCTCCCTCCAACCCCTACTCTGCCAAGAGGAAAGTGGTTGTCCATCAGTTAGCAGATCTACAGTAGGACATGGAAAGATAGAACATAATCACTCATATTTTGGAGAAGGAACAAACTACCCAGTATGCCACTTACAAAGCTTACAGACATGAAGATGAGTACTGGAAACTAAAGTCTTGAAGCATGTGGTTGGTAGTTGGTGACCGTAATACGGCCTTCTTCCATAGGCAGTTTTGAGCTCGTCTCTGTCGAAACTATATCTCTAAAATTACTTCAGCAGATGAGATAGTCCACAAAGGATCTGCCCAAATCAAGGCAGCAGTAGAAAACCATTTTCAGAATCTCTTCATGGAGGATGGGACACGAAATGAGGAGCTCTCTGTCAATTTCCTTTCCCATATGCCACATCTTGTCAGCAATGAGATCAATGTAGGCCTCTTGAAACCATTATTTGAGGAGGAAATCAGCAAGGTAGTCTGGGACATGGAGTCCGACAAAGCTCCAAGCCCTAATGGCTTTTCCATACATTTCTACAAAGCTTGTTGGATAATTATCAAGATAGACTTATTGAGAATGGTTAAATCTTTTCAGCAAAAGGCCAAGCTGGGAGGCAGCACTAATTCCACTTTCTTGCCTTAATCCCTAAAGAAGTGAATCTAGTCTCTTTTGAAATGTTTAGACCTATCTCGTTTTGCAATGCCTTCTACAAAATCCTTTCGAAGTTGCTGGCTAACAAACTAAAACCCCTGCTGGGACAACTAATCTCTCCCACCCAAGGGGGATTTGTCAAAGGGAGGCATATACTGGATAATGTGATTCTTGTCCAAGAAGCCATTAACTTAAGCTCCCAGAGGAAAGAGCAAGGAATGCTTATAAAGTTGGACATGGCCAATGCACTTGATCGGGTCAAGCGGTCCTTTCTATACAAAGTGTTTCTCGCCTATGGATTTATCTCAGAATTCGTAAATCTGATCAAAGCCTGCATTGACTAGCCCTGGATTGCACCTCTAGTAAATGTTCGGCCTGATAACTACTTTAAAGCAACAAGAGGGATAAGGCAAGGTTGCCTGCTATCCCCCTTTTTGTATATTTTGATGGCAGACTCCTTGAGCAGGAAGCCGATAGATGAAAGGAATGCCAGGAATATTTCGGGCATCCGCCCGGCGAAAGGAACAGATTCAATCAACCACGCTTTGTTTATTGATGATTCCCTTCTCCTAGGAGGAGCTTCCTTTGGAATTGCAAGGGCGTTCAATGAGATTATTCAAAACTTATGTTGCATTTTAGAAGCGTTGGTCAATAAAAGAAAGAGTGTTGTGTATGGATGGAACACGGAGGAGCAAACCATACTCGGAATTGCCCATCTCTTGGGCTTTCCTAGATTTGTTTCCTGGGATAAAATCAAGTACCTAGGCCTACCTCTAATGTTGGGAGCTAACAGATCATCGCTCTGGATGGAAGTTATTAGCAAAATTAAATCTAAGATAGTAGTTTGGGGAGGATAGTGGCTTAATAATGTTGGCAAGTTGATTCTCATCAAAGCTGTCATGTCTTCCCTCCTTATCTATCATGCATCTTTTCTCCTTGCCCCAAAGGCGATCATTAAGCAAGTTTCAAATCTAATCAGAGACTTCCTATGGCGTGGAGGCAAAGGAAATCAGAGAAAAATGCATCTTGTCAGTTGGGACTTAGTAAAATTATCTAAGCAAGAAGGCGGTCTTCAAGTAAGAGACCCTGGTCTAGCCAACATCACCTTAGGAGGCAAAATATTATGGCATTTTTCCTCCAACAGAAGCCACCATGTAAGTCTACTCCTCCAGAAGAAATACCTCAAAGGAGTTTCCCTGAGAAATATTTAGTCTGATAACACCCCCAAAGATACCCAGTTATGGAATCTATGTAGAAAAAGTCTTGAATTCTTAAAACAACAGCTATACAGAGTCCTCGGGAATGGAAAAAGAACCATGCTCTGGACAGACAACATTATGGGCAATCTGCCTCTTGAAAACGCAATATATTTAGTAGAGATTCGGGAATGGCTTTCCAAGATCGAAATACATAGCCTAGCAGACATCTCTACTTGGGACAAAGAGGGTTACTGGGCAGATTGGGTTTTCCCTAATCTGCCTCTAAATCTCCTCCACTAGAAGCATCTCCTCCTTGACGCGCTGAAGGGATCAGCTCTTGTAAGCATCCATGGCGTTGATTCTTGGAGCTGGGGGAAGACAGGTATTTACACAGTCGCTCAAGGATACGCAGCTATGCAAGTCCACCATCCTCCAATTAACAATCTAGCAATCTGGAAGCAAGTTTGGGACAGCTACGACCTCCCAAAGATCAACTTCTTCATGTGGTTGATTCTGCACAAGCGTGTGCTAAATGGAGAAAAATTAGAAAAACGTGACATCCATAGCCCACACAGATGCAATTTATATCGAATGGTCCCTGAGTATATGGACCATCTCTTTGTGGACTATCCCTTTGCCCAATCGGTATGGGCTCTTGTGCTCCAAGGCCTCAATGTGATCGCTCACTCCTATATCGTTGGTGGCGCACTCTTCGGCTCTTGGCAAGATCAGTATTCAAGGGTGATAAAATCCAAATCATTATGGAACCATGTTTGGTCTTCCATCCCCAAGTTCATTTGTTGGAAGATCTAGCTTGCAAGAAATGACATCATTTTTAATAATAAAGTGCATACTCCTTTGATAGTAGCGGCCAAAGCCAAGGCGTATTTATTGGAAGCCTTGGGAAACTACTTGGCAAAGCTTGAAATCTCTCTCACTTCAGAGGAAACAAACTAGATGGGCGCTCTCTTGACTCAGGGAAGAACGAAAAACATAGCTCGCCCATCTAACAATCCCACTTGGCGCATAAGAATTCCAGATGAAGAATTCCAAGACTAGTGGAGAAAGAAAAATAAGATAACAGTCTTCTTCGACAGTGCCTCCAAAGGGAATCTGGGGATTGCAGGAGTAGGTGGAATCATCTACTCCCAGGATGGTTCTCAAGAAGACAACTTCAACTGGGGGTTAGGACAAAGCACAAAAAACCAGTCATGTGGACCAACGACGGACAAATAGGAGTCGAAGTCCACCTGAGATACGGAAACATGGCCCTTTAAGTGGTTACACTAGGAGGATTACCTCGAGAAAGGTCCAACCTGGAGACAGGGGACAAGCGTCAGACAAATTCTCTAGAAAGGAAACTGGTGACTCAAAGGGATATTCTAGTAGTAGAATCATTTCACATTCTCAAAGAAAACGGAAGAAACGAAAGCATTCCAAAAGTCATAATCTCGAAGAATTCAAGAAGGCCAAACCACCCTCTTTCGACGGTGAGATTAAGAAAGGAGAGGAGGTGGAGCACTAGAGGCCTGGCTGCTTGGACTAAAAAAATATTTCAGAGTCCATGACTTCTCTGAAAACTTGAAGGCTCGAGTAGCCACTTTCAACCTGAATGGAAAGGCTTCCATTTGGTGGGAAGACCTTAAGAATGTAAAAGGGATTCATGAAGAGGACCTATCTTGGGAACGGTTTGAGAAATACTTCAGGAAGAAGTATCTGTCGGAAAAATATTTCAACGAGAAGACTAAAGAGTTCTATGAAGTCAAGCTGGGGAAACTCACCATAGAGGAATATGTCAGCAAATTCCTTGAGTTGTTGAGGTATGTACCCTACATAAAAGCGGAAAAGGCAAAGGTGCGGCGATTTATTAGTGAGCTACCTAAGGACTATCAGAACAAAATTGAGTTTGATGAGCCAAAGAGCCTAGAAGACGCTATCTGAAAGGCAAGATATTGTTATGAACAGCTTGGGATTCAAACAGAACCTCACAAAGGCTGGAAGCAGATGAATAGTTCGGGGTTCCAGAAAAAGGGGTTTAGACCTCCAAGATTTAAAAACTATAAGAAGGATTCAAGGATGAGATTTTCTGCCCGAAGTGTACGCCAGCAAAATTTCCCCTCGTAGAGCAGAAATAAACCTTTTGGATCAACCCCAGGAAAGACTGATAACCCAAAGAAAGAACCCTTGAAATGTTGGGGTTGTGGAGAAGAACATCTACTGAGGGACTATCCGCAAAGACAACAGAACAGTAGGAGAATTTACAATGTCCAAGAATCTACCACCGTCAATGACGTGGCCAGGAGTATGCCACGAATTTATGCAGACATGGATAATAAACAAGTTGACCACCAAGCTTCAGTGGTGGAGATGGAAGGTATGATCGCCAACCATCTAGTATCTATTTTAATTGACCCTAGTTCAAATTTGAGTTATGTTGCCCCTCAAGTTTTTGATAAGTCTAAATTACAGCCACATAAACATGCTAAGCCATGGTTGGTACAGTTAGCCACTGGCACCAAAAGAAAAATAGAGGTCGTACCAGCTTACCAATTCACTATGGATGGATTGCCCACCCAAGCTAACCTTAACATACTTTCCCTAGGATCGTATGACCTGTTGATTGGTATGGACTGGCTAGTTGCATATAAAACTAAGCTGGATTGTTACCACAAAACCTTAGAATGTGTAAATGAAGAAGGGAGAAAGATAACCCTCCAAGGGATTCAGAAGCATGTCTCAGTGAGACGAATATCAACCCTTCAAATGAAAAAGTATTGTAGAAAGGGATGTCCTCTATATGCAATACATGTGTTGGAATCTATTGAGGATGACAGACCAAGCCTAGAAGACCACCCCATACTAAGAGAGTATAGAGATGTGTTTCCAGAAGAGGTACCGGGTCTACCTCCGAGAAGTGACATTGACTTCTCAATAGAACTTGCACCTAGAACGGTACCAGTATATAGGACCCCCTNCATATAAAACTAAGCTGGATTGTTACCACAAAACCTTAGAATGTGTAAATGAAGAAGGGAGAAAGATAACCCTCCAAGGGATTCAGAAGCATGTCTCAGTGAGACGAATATTAGCCCTTCAAATGAAAAAGTATTGCAAAAAGGGATGTCCTCTATATGAAATACAAGTGTTGGAATCTATTGAGGATGACAGACCAAGCCTAGAAGACCACCCCATACTAAGAGAGTATAGAGATGTGTTTCCAGAAGAGGTACCGGGTCTACCTCCGAGAAGTGACATTGACTTCTCAATAGAACTTGCACCTAGAACGGTACCAGTATATAGGACCCCCTATAGGATGAGTACACCCAAGCTAGTTGAACTCAAACTATAGCTAAAGGAAATGATGCACAAAGGCTACATCCGACCTAGTGTGTCTCCATGGGGAGCACCAGTCCTGTTTGTGAATAAGAAAGACAATACATTCCAATTGTGCATAGATTATAGATAGCTCAATAAGGTAACCATAAAGAACAAATACCCCTTACCCATAATCGATGACTTGTTCGATCAATTGGGGGTGCTATCATTTTCTCAAAAATTGACTTGAGATCTAGATACCATCAAGTTTGAATCAAGGATGAAGACATCCAAAAAACCGCCTTTAGGACAAGATATGGTCACTATGAATTTGTGGTAGTACCATTTGGATTAACCAATGCCCCTGCCACCTTTATGTGCTTGATGAACAATGTACTCAGCAAATTCCTAGACAAGTTTGTATTGGTTTTTATTGATGATATCTTAATCTACTCCAAGAATATAGAGGAATAGAAGGAACATCTTAGACTTGTACTTCAAGTGCTAAGAGAGCATCAACTCTACGCCAAACTTAGCAAGTGTGACTTTTTCCAGAAGCAAATACATTGCTTGGGCCATGTCATATCTGAAGAAGGGGTAGTAGTAGACCCTGACAAGATCAGATCTATCATGGAATGGCCTACCCAAAAGGATGTTTCAGATATAAGATCCTTTATGGGTTTAGCAGGATACTATAGGAGGTTTATAAAAGGGTTTTCCAAGATTGGTTGTCCAATCAATGCCCTCCAGAGGAAGGGGGTTAAATTCATTTGGACATCGGAATGTGAAGAAAGGTTTCAGTCACTAAAACACCTTCTGACCCATGCGCCCATGTTGAATATCGCCAAACCCGATAAGGACTTCCTCGTGTGCACAGATGCCTACAAGGAAGGACCTAGAGGAGTCCTTATGCAAGAAGGAAGCGTAGTTTTCTATGAATCTCAAAAATTGAATGAACATGAAGTCAACTATGTGACCCACGATCTAGAGTTGGCCGCCATAGTGCACTCTTTGAAAATGTGGAGGCATTACCTCCTGGGTAGGAAATTTGTACTTATGATAAACCATTGTGGATTGCGGCACTTATTTGACCAACCAAAACTCAATGCTAGACAAGCTAGGTGGATGGCCCTCCTTAGCGAGTTTGATTTCTAAATCAAACATATCAGAGGAAAGGAAAATAAGGTGGTTGATGCCCTTAGCAGAAGTATGAAAATAATTCACCTGGCAGCGGTGAGCACCTGCGAGACGAATGTCAGGGAAAGAGTCAGGAATTCACAAGAAACAGACACATTCTCCTAGACTGTGACCTCATACCTGGAGCATGAATCCGCAGGGCTAAAGTATGAAGGCTACCAGATGTTAGATGGAGGTTTGTTGACTTAACGAAACAAGCTATATATTCCAAGTTGTGACGACTTGAAGAGGTTCATAATGGACAAATTGCACAAGAGACCATACAACGGCCATCCGGGCTATCAGAAGATGGTCATGGCCATTAGGAAACAATTCTATTGGTCTGGATTGAAGAAAGACATAGCTAAGTATTTAGCTAAATGTCTAGAGTGCCAGCAAGTTAAAGCAGAACACCGGCACCCAGCAGGATTATTACAACCTCTACCAATTCCAGAATGGAAATGGGAGACCATCTCCATGGAATTCATCATCGGATTACCAACATCGGCCAGGCAAAATGATGCCATCATGGTAGTAGTGGATAAATTGAGCAAGTCCGCTCATTTTATTCCCATCAAATCGACTTGCAAGGCAATAGCTATCGCCAACATATTCATGAAGGAAATATTCAAACTACATGGCATGCCTAAGGACATCGTGTCTGACAGAGACACAAAATTTACTTCAAACTTTTGGAAATCCTTGATGGCTGGCCTGCAGACCAAATTATTATTTAGCACAGCCTATCATCCTCAAATCGATGGACAGATGGAAAGAGTAAACCAAATACTAGAAGACATGCTAAGGATGCATGTAATGCATCAACCTAAAAAGTGGGAAGATTACCTACTACTGGTGGAATTTGCCTACAACAACGGCTACCAAGAATCACTAAAGATGAGCCCTTTTGAAGTCCTCTATGGTAGGTCATGCAACACTCCAGTCAGTTGGAGTAATCTCGTGAACAGAATTAGAATTGGACCCAACATGTTGAAAGAAATGGAACAACAAGTGATTCAGATAAAGCAAAATCTGAAAATCACTCAGAATAGACAGAAAAGTTATGCCAACAGAAAGAGAACCCCCAGAGAATTCAAGATGGGAGACCACATCTATCTCAGAGTTAGGCCCAGGAAGAGTTCCCTGAAGATGGGAGCTTGTGCCAAGTTTCCACCTCGATATTGTGGACCTTTTGAAGTTCTAGATAGAGTGGGACCTGTAGCCTATAGGCTAGCACTTCCTCCCACGGTAAAAGCACATAATGTTTTTTATGTTTCATTGCTAAAGAAATATGTACATGATTCTAATCATATAATTGACTGGTTTGTGATCCAGGTGGAACCGAAGGGAGAATTCCTACCAGAACCTCAATGCATACTAGACAGGAAGGAAACCCCACTCAAGAGTCGAACCATTGCACAGGTCAAGGTGCAGTGGAAACACTTTGGCCCAGATGAGGCCAAATGGGAAATGGAGGATGCCATGAGACAAGCATACCCATTTTTGTTCACTTCTGTACATACAAGACATGTTAATAGATAGAACATCGAAGATGATGTTCCTTTAAGGGGGAGGGAATTGTGACACCATGTTTCCCCAATTTGTAAATATAACTATAAATGGCCAAAAGACTATGGCAAACTTTATATGTGTGAATATTGATTCGATGGACCTTTATTTGAAAGGTAAACGAATGTGAACCTAATTATTTACTAAGAAAATGGACAAGTGTTGCATGACTAATGGAAGGGGGGTGTACTTAGAAAGACCACGAATGTTATACGATGAGAGGGTGAAGGGGACCAGGAATGGTTGCATTAACCTTCACCAAACCAGT
>JASDQU011311525.1:0-25094 GCA_032191745.1 Picea mariana
ATATATATATATAAATAGATATATTTCTGCCTGCAAGGGTGTACACCGATTGGCAAGTGCCGTCTAAATGGAAGGAAATATGTAAAAAGAGGTCTCAAGGTCGATTCTCACCCCGATTTACTTGTGCTCCATTCTTGTGGACTGCGTGGAAGCACCTGGGGTTATAGTGGTAGAGGAAGGGTATCGACCCCATGTCATGCGAGTACGAGAACCGTGAGTTGCCAATTCCCCCAATACAAAACAAAAATAGATATATTTCTTCTCTCTTGTGACCACACAGATCATAGATAGTCTCTCTTGCGACGCACGTCCTAAGTTGTCATTCTTTTGACAATGGGCCTCGGTCGTCTCTCTTGCGAAAATCATCCTCTATTGTCATTCGTGTGAAGATCATACTCTCTTGTCATTCTTGTGACGATGTTTGTTGGGTGTCTCTCTTGCGATGACCTATGTAGGTCGTCTCTCTTCCGACGACTTTCGTAGGTTGTCTCTCGTGTGACGGCCACCATGGGTCATCACTCTTCTGATGTTATTCCAGGTTCATCGCACGTTCGATGGGATATGATGCAATGTTTGAGGGGCCCAAGATTCGTCACAATCTCCATGACATAACGTCGCAAGAGCATCGAAATGGCCTTCACGAAATGACCCAAATTTACGATTGTTGCTAGTGACCACTACGAGATCTTTTGTATTAAGTTTCCCCGGATATTTATGTCAGTGGTTAGATCGGCTAAGAAGCCCCAACATATAAAGATTGGGTCAAAAATAGATATACCTGGACCATTGAGGGTTTAGCAACTCTTCACCGGTTAGATCATCATATCTCTCGGGTCGTGGACTTATAGGTGTAGACTACTTTGGAAGGTTATGTTATCGATTTCACTACGGAAAACCATCAAGCCTTTTCTAAAGTCAAAGTTCTATTTAGAGAAGGAGACAGAGGAAGATTGTTATGGGAAATCCCTCTGTGGATCAAGGTTTTATTAGTGGAAGAAGGAATTTTTCATGTTCCGTCAGTGGTAGCATAAAACTCTGAGCTCAAGGGAGGGTGATTTATGAGACAGTTCATGAGTTAGGAAAAGGAAAATTTTCCTTGAAATATGGGGGGTCGTCAAGAGAAAAGTGCAAGGGACGAATGAGATCAGAGGAGGGTTTATATTATTGAAAAGAGGTGGTGTAAACAGATTAAAATAGTAATGAAGAGATATGATCAATCGTAGATGGAGATCGTCTTTGAAAGTAGTCATAGAAGGGAGTTAGAAGATTTGTAGAAGTTGTAGATATGAGGGAGACTGGCAAGTCGATGGTTGAAAGAGAGGGTTGGTGAGAGAGGTGAAGGTTCTAGAGGAAGAAGACAAGATGATGGAAATTAAGAAGAGACAGATGATAGTGTAAGGATATATTCCACCACTGAAGAAGAATACTCAACTAGGACCTCAGAGGAAGTTGGGGAGAATCAGAACCTGTAATGCCAGAAGATGTCAGATTGCATCAAGAGGTAAACACAACATTTCAAGCAAATGATACCTCCAGATCAAAGAAATTCATTCTGAAGGTAAAGGAACCATCCCTGAATCACCCATTCCCCTAGTGCCATCTACAAATTTGGCAATTTATACAATAAATTCTTCTATAATTTACATTATTTCTAACCCTTCGAGCTTAGCAAGTTGGAGCAGTGGAATTCTGGTAAGTTTTTCAGTCATATTGCAACCAGGAAATTCAAGGTTCATTTTAATAGGGTCTCCAAGTCCCTCAACGGTGAATCAAAATGTGATATCTCTCACATGATACCCTGATTTTTGGGGTAAAGTGGATGAGGATGTTGAGCAACATTGGTTTCTCTATGAAGCCATTTGGAGGTCTAGCGGAACTCTAGATGCAGAAAATTTAGTTGAGTTCCAAACTACCCTGAGAGGTCAAGCTCTCAAATGGTACATGAAGTCAATTGATTCGGAGTATCAGGAGCAAGCATTCATGCTTGATCAGGTCAAGCAGAGGTTTATAGGAGAATTATGGTTACCACAGTCCGATCAACAAGCTCTCTTTGAGTTGTGGTAGATAAAGCATAAAGATGGAGAGTCTGCATGGGAATACAATTAGATATTTAAGGATGTGATAGGGAAATTGGAAAACCCTATCCATGAGGATCATCAAAGAGAATGGTTCATTCAGGGGTTGTTACCTTTGACCCATATCCCTTTGAATCAACAAAGAATAGCTACCTTGGGAGAAGCATTGGAACAAGCCATGAAGATCAAAGCTATGGAAGGTTATATAGGGAGCAAGTAAGAATTATGAGACCTTCAAAAGATGTTAATATTATGCAACTGCAGAGCCAAATCTCTACGTTAACTGAGAAAATTCAAGAGTTGGCCCTTCCTAAAATAGGTTGACTGCAAGTATGGTGCATGGGATATTACAAAGAAGGTCATGTAGTAAATGAATGTCTGAGATTGAGGGGTATAGGTCCCTCTACTACACCAATAGCTCCTCCATCAATTGGACCTGTGAGAGGATTTGTGCAAGTTGTTGCTACCACAAATTTTCATGGACATGTCTAGTATCATGCCTTTCCAACTAATCAACGGGGTTAGAGCAACGGATACTGTGAGATATGTTGAAGTCACAGGAATTCTCCAAGGCATTTTCCCATTTTAAAGAAGTATACACCTATGTCGAATAACATGTATTGTGAGTTCTATGGTTCACCCTCCCATAACACCAATCAATGTCATGCTTTGGATGCACTTGCAGATGAGTTAGATCGATATTTATTCAGATTCAATGAAGGAACTCAAGGACTTGAAGAGGTCATAGAGGCGAATGAATTGGTAGAAGGGGACCATTTCACTGCTACAATTTTGATGAGAAAGGGAATTTGGAAAGATATTGCCCCCTTCCAAGAAGACCTTGGTGTGCAAACTGCAATAATAACACTCATGCTACTGAGGAATGTCCGTATTTGATTTCTAAATGGGAAGATCATTCCACGAAGAGAGCATCCAATATGATAAATTCTGAACCAGATCTATGGCCGAAATATATGGGCCTAATATTAATATTATCACCATAGGAGGAGAAAATATTGGTGCATACGTAGAGATTCCACATCAAATAAAAATTCAGAAGGTTGTACTAGAAAATACTAAGTATGATCTTATATGGCAAAAGAAATTATTTAACAATATAGTAGAAATGTTTAGATAGATTCCTAATCCTTCAACACCTATAGTTGCAGAAACAAATTCCAATTTGAATAATGATCATCCAAGGATCGCTAGAGAATCATCTGCTCATATGTAATCCTCGGGTAAGTCACAGAAGGTTGTTGATCTTTGGATTCGGCTATTTTCTTATATATTAGATTGTGAACAAATTACTGAGAAGTTGTGGAACACAATCAAAGTGGCCTTGGGAGCTGGAGGAAACCCAGAGGAATTTATTGCCACCAACCTTCCAGAAAGGCAAGCCAGTAGGTTTCAAAGGAGAAAAAGGAGGATTGGAAGAGAGTTTAGGTTAAATGATCATATCGATGACTTTGAGATAAGGAATGTTATGCTTGACTTAGGCTCTGATGTCAATATATTTCCAAAGAATACTTGGGAGGAAATAGGAAAACCCAAGTTAGGTTATTCTCATATTCAATTGCGGATGGCGAACCAGTATTGCATTTTTCTAGTAGGAAGGCTATAGAACGTTGAAGTAGACTTAGTTGGTGTCAAAAAGTAGTTGATTTTGAGGTTATTGAAATAATGGGGGAGAAGGATCCATATCCATCTCTATTAGGTATTGATTGGGCTTACAAAAACTATGGTGTGATTGATCTTACAAAGGAGACTATGACATCTGAGACTAATGGCATGAAGGTCACTCAACCACTAGATCCTTGTCAAGGTCCAAGGTACATTGAACTGACAGATGATAATATGGAGACAGATGTAATTGACTAGTTGTATACTCTTATTGTTTGGAAACGAGTTGATTATATCAACCTCACTGCAAATGAATCAGTTAGTTGGAGGAGTGTCCAGTTATTAGATGAAGACTCTGAAGTGGCATTCAATGATTGGTAAAAGGGCAATATGATAATTTTTCAAGATGTTGCACAACTTTCAAATCAGTAAGGTGGATTGGAACTAAGATAAGTGATTATCCAACATACAATGGCACCTGGGATCTACACATTTTTCTCATTAACATGGAGGATAATGTTGCGGCGGAGCAGACAACTTCAACACTTGAGATAGCTTTGAATTCTTCCCCAACCAGGTGGTGGGATACCCACAAAGGAACCCTCTCTTCTTCGGATCAGGTTAAGATTTGCATACAATATTGTTTCCATCGTCCATCACAAGTCAGGTAGTTGAGTGAAGATCATAAGAGGAAGGGTCCGATATTAACTCTATAGACATATGATGGTATATCTGATCTAGTTGAGAACATCGAGCATTGTCTTAAGGTATGGAATGTTGCACAATTTCCTTCTTAGTTCTAGGTACACGAGTTCTTTCATTCTTTGGGAATGGCTCCAAAATCCTAGTATGTACACGAAGAGATTAGAAAACAAGTTGCATGTTGGAAGATTTTACAAGGTCAAGTTTGCCATGATTTCTCTTTTTTTGGTAAGTCTTCGGAAATCATAATTGTATTGCAGCAAATTAAAAAAATGTTGTTTAGTAATGAAGTCAAGCCTAAATATCCACTTATAGTCTATTACGAGCATGGAAATATACTTGAATATATTTTTTATCCATATCCTATAAGAATACCCATCGTTTGTAGCAAGGTTGACAAGGATCCTAAAGACCCTAAGGACTTAGAAGAACTTAGACACTTGACCTTTAAAGAATCTGTAGGAACAAGAGAAGTTAAGGATAGCCTATCAGGTGATACTAGCAGTTCATATACTAAGCCTTTGAAGTTGTAGAAAATGAATATCAAGAGTGAAGAGCATCATAAGATGGCATCTATAGGGGACTATTGGGATAAGAAAACCATGACAGAGATACAGGATCTATTGCGGGAGTATGAGGATTTTTTTCCGAAGAGTTTTTCAGATCTAAAAGGGATTAAGGGATATTTTGGAGAGGTAAAGATAGAATTGAAGCATGATGCTAAGCCATTCAAACACAAACCATATCGCTTGAATCCTAGGGTCAAGGAAAAGGTTAAGAAGGAGATCGACGGGATGCTTGAAGCTGGGTTAATTTTTCCTATGGATGAGGCCGAATGGATTATCCCTATTGTCATACAGAGCAAGAAGGGTATTGATGACATAAGAGTCTGTGAAGATTACATAATTTTGAACTTAGCCTTTGTACACGATCCTTTTCCTACTCCCTTTAGTGATGAAGTCCTTGATCAGGTGGCAGGAAATGAAGCTTATTCCTTCATAGGTGGTTCCTCAAGTTATCATCAAGTCAGGATTACAGAAGAGGACAAGAAGAATACCACCTTTACTACCAAATGGGGTTCTTTTTCTTATAGTGTTATGTCCCTTGGGGTGAAGAATGCTCCTATTTTTTTTTCCAAGATTGTGATTGTTGCCTTTCAAGATTTTAATCACAAGTTTCTTGAGGTGTATATGATGACTGAACAATGTATAGATTGTTGAAGAAGCACGTAGGTTTACTACGGTTAATGTTTGACCGTTGTAGGCAGTTACAGATCTCACTAAACATGAAGAAATGTATCTTTTGTGTGACATTTGGAAATCTTCTGGGACATATTGTATGCAGCAAAGGAGTTTTGGTTGATCCTACAAAGGTTTATGTGATACTTAATATGCCTCATCCTATGATTGTTAAGCAGTTGTGGTCTCTAGGTCATACTAGATATTACCGCAGTTTTATCATAAATTATGCAAGCATAACTTCCCCATTGGAGAAGTTGTTGAAGAAAACCGAAGTCTTCAGTTGGAATCTCATGTGTGATCAATCTTTCAATATTCTCAAAAAAAAGTTGAGTATTGCTCCTATTTGATATATCTTGATTGAAAGGTGAATTCCATGTACACATCGATGCTTCTGGCATTGCTTTGGGTGTGATCCTTGCACAACATAGTGAAGGAAATATAGATCACTGTATTTATTTTACTAGTAGAAAAATTTCACAGGATGAGCGCAACTACACCACCATTGAAAGGAAATATTTGGCCATGGTATATGCTCTACAAAAGTTTAGACACTATTTGTTAGGACGTCATTTTAAATTCTTTACTCACCATTCAACTCTGAAACATCAGGTCAATAAGCATGTGTTAGAAGGGAATATTTGTAGATGGTTGTTGTTTTTTCAAGAGTTTTCCTTTGAGGTCATTGTCAAGCCTGGAAAATTACATGTTGGTCATGTTCATTTATCTCAGCTAGATTTAAGAGAGAGTGGCAGAGCTATAGATGACCAACTCCCAACTCCCATATGTGTATCTCTTTAATATTGAGGTGATCCCAGATTATTTGTCTGATATTACATTGTTTCAAACTATTGGTACTGTGTCTGATGGATAATTCGCAACTCAAAAGAAGCACCTAGTGTTCCATGGTACAGACTATCAGTTGATCACAGGATAGTTATATAATTTGGGGTTGGACAATATCTTTAGAATATGCGTACTTGATCATGAGCGACCTGAGATCTTGTGAGAATGTCATAGTGGAGTTGTGGGAGGACACGTTGGAGGGAAGGCGACCGCACATAAGATACTTCAAGCAAGATTATGGTGGCCTACTATATTCAAATATGCTAAGGATTATTCCAGAGCATGTGTTGTATGTCAGAGGGTTGGTAAGTTGTCATGCAGAGATGAGTTTCCCTTACATCTTGTTAGGGATCTTCAAGCTTTTGAGAAATGGGAAGTTGACTTTATTGGAACTATGAATCTGCCAACCAAGCACTCAAAATAAAGGCATATCATTACCGCTATGGACTATCTCACCCATTGGGTTGAAGTAGAATTTGTTAGGTATTGCTCTACATATACGATCATCTAGTTAATATTTGAGAATATCATTACTCGGTTTGGGTGTCCTAAGAGTTTGACCAGTGAACAAGGTGCCCATTTCATCAGTGAGGAAATAGCCACCCCTACTTGAGAGTTCCTAATTCAACATCACAAAAGTAGCATGTATCATCCACAAGAAAATGGTAAAATGGAAGCGTTTAACAAAATCTTGGAGAAAGGATTGACAAAAGTATAGTGCGCCAATCGAGATGACTGGGATGAGAGAATTTTGGATGTGTTATGGGACTATAGGACTACCACGAAGAAATTACATAAGTATACTCCTTTTCAAATAGTAAATTGTGTAAGTGACTCATATGACAGATGATGAATTAGTTTTGGAATGGGCTACAAAGCTGTTGGAGCTGGATGAAGCCAGATTTCTAGCAGATTTTCATCAGATTGTGGAGCAGGCTAGACAAAAGGCTTGGCATGACAAGCACATTAAGACCAAGAATTTTTCACAAGGTAATCAATTTTTGTTGTATGACAACAAGTATCAAAAGTATCCATGGTAGTTACAAATGCATTGGCTCAGACCCTTTGTAGTTATGGAAATTTAGGAATCAAGAGTTGTCAAACTAGCATAACTRAATGGTATTCTTCATCTRAKATGGGTGAATGGTGCATGCCTAAATACCTACATTTTTSCTCATTGAAATAAGTTATGCAACACTCTTGTCAAGAGGARTGAATAAAGTAGGTAGGTTTCTATTTTGTTTTGTTGTTTCCCCTTTTCCGTTAATAAAGCAGTGACATGTCCAATTGTCACTCGTCCTAGAGTCTACTTGTTGTTGTCAGTTTGTCCAACCCGGATCACACCATTGTGGTCGGGGGGGTCTGTGTCAAATATTTTATGCATTTAGTAGTTTCCAAGGTCTAAGTCATTGTCGTGTCATAGTTGTTTTGTTTGTTAAATACAATTAGTACCTTTCTGTTGTCGTTCAATCCATGTCAATAAATTTCATTTATGTCAAAAAGGTTATCAATACTTTTTCGGTTAATTGTCAGAATGTTAGTTAATTTCCCGAGTGTCTCGCCATGTCACAGTTGTGTTGGTACTTGTTCCCTTTATTTTTCAAATCACCAATTAGATTTTGTAACATTGGTTGATCATGTCCGTTATTAATGTTGAATTTTTTACGCAGTGTCTCCCTTAATGACATATTAATTCCTATCTCTTGTCACCTCATTGTAATTGCATATAAACTTGTAATCTCTTGGTGTCCAAGTCATTGTGTTTTACCCGGTTATTAGCATACTCAACCATGGAGCCCACCGAGAGTTATGTGAATCCATACCCGTGCCCTCTTCCTCCTATTTGTTTTGCATACCAGCGCAAGTTTCCAACCATGGGTTGTGCTACAATTTCCCGAGGTGTTGTTGCAACTGCCTGTAAACTTGTAATCGCATGTTGTCCAATTAATTGTGTTTTACCTGATTATTTACATACTCAAACCTGGAGCCCACCGAGAGTTATGTGAATCCATACCTGCACCCTCACCCTCCTATTTTTTTTGCATACCAACACAAGTTTCCAACCATGGGTTATGCTACAACTACCCGAGGTGTTGTTCCAAAGATCGACGTTCCAGTGGATATCATTGATCCACAAATTGAATTTAGGGTAAAGTCGAGCAAACTCGGCTCATCAATATTGATTTCTTTGATGGGGACTTATTTCCCCTCATGAAGGGCGATGTATTCCTGGATTATTTCCTACTTCCTTATGGAGAGGTGGACACATAATGAAAGAATTCTTACGTGTCACTACGAGAGTCAACAATTATGAATTTGTAGGACTTTCTTGTGTTCAGCACTACTAGTGAAGTCAGATGCTGCATCAATTTCCTGATCAACATGGTTCATAGTGGATCTTTGTGGCTAGAGAGAGTATCCTATTCAAGTAGATGATATTCACCAATTGACAGGGATGTCAATGGAAGGGGAGGATGTCTCCAAAGGCTTTGAGGGTTCAGGAAAGCACAGAAGGAAGAAAGGTGAACCTAATTTGTATGACAAGTTTGGTACCAGACGAGGAGGTCACGGAGCCATAATCAACCTTATTAATGATGAACAAGTTCATTGTGCCTATTACTTAATCGCCAACAAAGTAATGAAGAACTACACAAAAGGGGAATGCACACTGGATGCCATCTCCCTTTCTGACTTTTGTAAATAGGGAGCACCACTGAACTGGTGTAGGTATTTACTCACTGAGATGCTACAGGATTGCACAAATGTGCATGAGAAGGCTGGGCACTTCATATAGGACTATTTATTAGTCACCTTCACCATGTGGAAATGGAGGTCAGCCTAGGGGAGGGAGTTAGAAATGAATCCAGACAATCGAGTAGATATGAGGTTTGATCCATGGAAAGCACAAACAAACAACCCTAATGCATCATTCAACAGTGGTTCCTTCTTCCAATGGTACAATGACCTTTTCCTTTCCACCCAACGTATGAGGATTCCACAAGACTTGTTGAATTGGCACACCAACAATATTTGGTTCGACATCAACATAGACCATACCTTTGTAAGGCCAAGAGATGAAGATCCTAAGAAATTTCACACTCGTCTATACCCTTATTATCTTGATGAAGAAACTTTAGACAAGGAGGTATGTTCATGGCCTAGAGCAAAGAGGGAGAAGAAGAAATCGGGCATCTCATATCAGTTTCCTGCAATTTCACAGTGGGAAGCCCTAGCACGGGAAAATGTTCTAGATTATAGCACGATAGAAACAAAGAGACAGTGCATGCCCCTGGACTCAAAGGAAGAAGAGGTCCTACCAAGGTTAGTCGTGCTATCACAGTTCCCATCAATACCAGATACTTCTATGTTCTTAGGTAAGCAATTCAATGAAGTTTTTGAGGTTGTTTTTATCAAGAAACCCAACATGGATTCCCCATGTTCATCCACCACTCCCCCTATTATCATTGATATAGTCCCACTCACTTCACTTCCACCACACACCTAGACTATTCCCCTTATTCCATCCTTCGTTCTCATTATCACCATCCCTGATGAGCCTGTGATTAAAGTCTAGAGTACCCCTATTATCAAATACTCGAGTCACCAATATAATACCTTTGTTACGGATGTACCTCCTAGCCCTCCTTCATCCCCTCCCCACACTCATATTGAAATCCATGAGATAGAGTCTACTAACTGATCCACTACACTGGGAGGAAGCAATGTCCATATTCCTTTCCTTTTTACCCATATTTTTCAAGTCAGTGTCCCCCTTCATACCTCCCAAGAAACTAGCATCCATCCATAGATAGGAAAAGAAACATAAGTACAAGGGAAGATGGGTCAATATCCTCCACATGACCCGATGGATGTTCAGGAAGACACTACTTCAACACATAACACAAGCTCTATTCAGGAGAAGGTTTTGCCATTACTTCAAGATCCTTAATAGTGTTGCACAATTCTCGAATTATGTCTAGGGCATACTGAAGTGGTTAATTTTATCTCTCAAGTTGTACAAGAAAGGAATTCATGTAGCTTCCAGGCTATGTCTCTAGGTATCTATCGTGAACCTAGTCCTAGTGTCTCTGAGATTTCAATTGCAAGTGGCCAACCAATTCAATCACGACTGCCTATGGACCCCTCTATCACTAGTGGAGATCTTGCGACATAGTCCACCCAACAGTTATTGCATATCACATGAGCTTTGACTGATCAGATTGAGCACATGATTGTTTCCATTGAGCACGCCAATGAAGAACTAGTGCAACAAATGCAACAGTTGCATCAGAAATTGGTTGTGGTTTCAAAGGACCTTGATCCTAAACATGCCTTGCGAGGATGGGTTGAATCAAGAATGGAAGTTGTATTTGAGAATTTTACTCTAGTTTGGTCCACATTCAAACAGGTTGCCCTACAATTGCGTAAATATATCACCCTAGTTGTGCCAATGCAATAGGTTGAGATTATTGTTGATGCTTGGTTGATCTAGAATTGGATCCGAGACCTTGATGGGGCTCAGAAAGGCCTAAAAACCAAGTTCTTAGAATGGCTTCAAAATGGACGTGTGTGTAGGCCTTGTCGATACAAACCCAACACAACTTGAATGGGATCAAAGGAACGTTGTATGCTCTAGATATCGTGGTTTGCTCATTTGGCCAAACAGGCAAAAAAATGATGATTGTACAGTCCATACAATCTGTATAGTGCCACGTGGAAGTTGACTGTATAGGTCGTATGACCGTACAACTAGCATGGCAGGGTACGTGGAGTTGACGTGGACAAAGGCTGAATCTGCATTTGATGTGACAGGTGGACCAATCAGGGAGTGACACATGGCACATCTGTGTGACGCTTACGTGGAAAACACGTGGCTAGAATAGCTAGACGAATCGAGTGTTGACACGTGGCAGTTATGATGGTGTATGGGAAGGTACCATGTGGCACCCATTGGTTGGTTAAAGTGTTGTTGCAAAAATTTTGGGACTCCGTGAGGTTTGAACCCGCGACCTTAGGCATGAGCGGAAGTGTTTTGGCGTAGGCCGGGATACCAACCCTCCTACCTGGTGGAGCTTACCCATACACCTTTTAACTTATATTTAAGTTTGATTTACATATATTTCAGATGGGAGGTAAGGGATGGGGATTAGCCCCAGCCCCATCGCTCACACCATACAGCCGACTTAAGCTCATACTATATGACTCCGTTGTAATATATGTTGGCGTGGGCCCACAGTTTCATAACTTCCACCATAAGACCCGTTGTTTAACTGTTGGCGCGGGTGTATACGGTTAGCGCTCGGTTGGTTGGGCTAGCCCGTCGACCAAGGCGCTAGACCAGAGGCTACACCATCGGGGAGCTTATCACTGTATAGTGTGCATGGAGATTTAAGACCAGGGCATATGGCGTAGAAAATGACCAGGGGCCGACAATTAAGGAGCTGATTGCTGAGATTTCTGTGGTGAGGAGTGTTTTCGGGTGAAATCGGAAAAACCACAGTTATATCCATTGAGTGTCGACGTTTCGGATCCAAATCAGGATCCATCATCATGACAAGAAGCCTGGGATAAAAAATGAGAAGAGATGGTTATAAGTATAAGTTTAGGCGGAAAAAAATTAGTGTCGGCTGGAGTTTTAGGTGAAAATTTTAATTTAGGTTTATTTATTTTGGTTAAATTTAGGGTTTTATATTTAAAGATTCTTTAAAAAATTTTTTATTAAAATTCCTTATTAAGATGTTTTTTTATTTAAAATTATTAAATTTTGTTTTTAAATAATTTGTAATCATCAATTTGCTTCAAGTTTTTAAAATATTTAAAAATAATAGTTTTATTCTATTATGAGAACCCTAAATTAATTCAAAGGTGTTTTATAAGAAAATGAGGTTTAAAATGTTTAATACATTATTGAAGTGTTATTCTTTGTTAGTATTTAATAGGTAGAGTTTTTTAAGGGTTTAGTAATTAAATCTCTAATTAAAAAAATGTGTTAGTTTAGTTTTAATTTAAATAGCTTTGTTTAACTTAAAACCCTAAAAATAATTTTAAGGTGTTTTATAAGGAAGTTTTTAAAAACTTTAAAAAGAGTTGTTTAGTGGTTCTACAGGTCTATGAGTGAAAATTAAGTTATATTAATAGATGTAGTTGTAATGGTTTTGATTAGTGTTATTAGGTTAAGGGTTTGATTAGTGTTATAGGTTTAGGGTTTGTTTGGTGTTA
The DNA here is from genome assembly GCA_032191745.1 of Picea mariana. Lineage (NCBI taxonomy): Eukaryota > Viridiplantae > Streptophyta > Pinopsida > Pinales > Pinaceae > Picea > Picea mariana. The sequence continues at coordinate 12,704 of JASDQU011311525.1, forward strand.
TTAATTAGTTAAATTATTTTATTAGGGTAGAGTTTATTTATCTATTTTTTCTCTTATTATTATGAATCAAGGGGAGCCAGTTTTCGCTTAAATCTAGGCCATTGTCTCTGTTTAGGTTTCTTGGGTGCTTACGGATTTCGATTGCTTCTCTAATCCGTCGTTTAAAGAAGTGTTCTTCTTTGGCCAAAAGTTTGGTGTCTTAAGGAGCTAATGCCTGGAACTAGGCCATATGGGTAGCGCAAATGTGACCAGGGTCAGATTTCGAGGGGTTGCGCCCTATGTAATTGCAATAGTGGGTTTTAAACTTTAGGTTATGATTTTTAAATGGATTTTACTCTGATATTTGGAGATTTTGGTCATTTTGGGGGGATATTGGGTCTTTTTTAAGGCCAGATCTTGGGGAGAAGTTGGGAGATGGTTACCAACTTTAGGCCTATATAAACTAGGGATTCTTGAAGCCAAGGAAGAGGTTTAGAGCATGTTTATGCTGAATATTTTCCAAGCCAAATTCATTTTTATGCAGAGAAGTTGTTGAGGAGATCACCTTTGCAGGCCATTTATGGGAGCTCTGATCATCCGATTTCAGTGTCGTCGGTTTTGTTGGGTTCCAGATATCTGGTAGAACAAGACTAGATCAATTTGTAATCCTTTTGGCACTACTGCGATGTACTTTTAAAGCTTTGAACATAAATAAGAAAGCCTTATCCACTGAGACAAAGGCCCAGAGACATAGGGGAGATTTTCGAACTCCGTTATAACATTGGTGTTTATGGTTTGCTGATCCTCATGCTTTATTTCAGATCTATATATGTTTATATGGTTGTTATGTTTCTTCTATAATTATTCCTCTTTCATTCAGCTTCCTAAATGGTTAATTAACACATGCTAAATAACTCAACCATTGTCGTTTAAAAGATCGTTTCAGATCAAGTGGTATCAGAGCTAACTGACGTTTGGATTTGAGTTTGCATGTTAACCAGGGAAAAGCTACATCGTGGTGAAGGAGATATTATGGAAGATAATCCATTGATTGGATTGAGAAAGAGAACTTCTCACGGTGAGAAGATGGCATCGGAAGAGGGACTTTCTCATGATGAGAAAGAGTTTCGAAAAACTTTCTTTTCCATGTCAGAGATGATGAAGGTTTTGTATGAGGATTACTTGGAACTGGAGAGACCAAATCTGGGTAAATATTCAAAGAGAAAAAGTGAAGAAGGAGACGATCCTCCTCAAATTTCTCCTTCATCTCCATGTTCACCTCCTTCTTCTCCTTCTTCAAGTTCAAGTTCTAAATCCACTGCAAAGAAACATGTCCATAAACATAAGAATGAAATGCCTTTACTAAAACTTGATGTTAAATTTGAATTACCTATGTATGATGGTGAAGTCAATGCAGAGATACTTGACAATTGGGTCAAACAGATGGAGGTTTATTGTAGTGTGCAACAAATCAAGGATGAGGCAACTCAGATCAAGTTGGCATTGCTTAGACTTGCAGGCACAACACTCATCTGGTGGCAAAGCAAGTTGCAAAATGACACACAACAAGTGGGTAATGTTTTTCCATCATGGAAAAGTTTTATTTCTGCACTTAGAAAGCAATTATATCCTTTGGGTTATAAAGATAAAGCGTTAATTGAATGGAAAGCTCTTAAACTAAGAAAAGGACAAACAGTGCAATAATACACACATGGATTTTGTTAAATGGCATTGATGTTAGATATTCCTTTACATACCCAAGAAACTATTATGAAGTATATAGGAGGTTTACCTACACATATTCAAAATACTGTATTCATGTTTGGACCTACTAATATTGATGAGGTTTCTCTTCAAGCGACATACATTGAAGCGGGAAAAATAGGAATTGGTGTATCAGGGGAATCGTCTTCAAGGAAAGAGGAAAAAAGGAAGTGGCATGGAAATAAGGCAAATTGCATGGCAAGAAAGGAAGAGAAGCCCTCTTGCAAGCATTGCAAGAAAGAGGGGCATGATGAGGACCGTTGTTGGCAATCGCATCCCGAGAAGAGACTGAAGTGGTTCAAAGAAAAGAAAGGGAGGCAAACAGTTGCAGCAGCAACATGACCAACGGACTTGGGATCAGATTCATGTGATGAATCAAAAGTCTCATTGGTTGGTTTGACACTTAAAATTGGTGATGGATTTGATTCCAGAAGTCAATTGTTTCACTTAAGGGTCATTATGAGGCATACTAAGGTCGACACATTGATAGATAATGGATCTCAATCTAACTTAATTTCAGAGGAATTGGTTAAACAGTTGGGATTAAAGACTCAGATGCATCATAAGCCCTACACACATAAATGGATAAGCAACAATCATCATATGCACATAACCAAGCAGTGCACATTAAAATTTGCAATTTCATCTAAGTTTGTGGACGAGGTAACATGTGATGTGGTGCCACTAAGTGAATGTGGAATGGTCTTAGGCAGTCCTTACTTGTATGATCATAAAGCAATCTTCTACAGGGAAAAGAATCAATATCATTTAACCCAAGCAGGTCAAGAATATATGGTTCATGCTCATCATTTAAAGGAAAATGCAAATCTTCAAACAATGGAACAATTAAGAAAGGTGGCTCAAGTACGAAACACACCTATAATTGTTTCAAATCAAGTAATCAATCTTAAGCAAGAATAGGAGATGATTGTAGAATGGAAAATCAATCACACTTTGCTTCAAGATAAGCTAATGTTGTGCAAATATTACAAACATATCAGCTCATTTGCAGTCATATTTTTATGCTATCATTAGTAATGTTATCTACATGGATGATAGTGGCTTTAGTAAGATGTGACAGGGTACAAATGGATAACAATATGCTGTCAGTTATCATGATTGTTTTACAGTTAATCATGATGAGACAAGTGCAGAGGACAGAGTTTAAAGATAGGGAACAAGTTGGGTGGCCTATCTCGAACTTGCTGACTGGTCAATAACCTTTTGGGGACCAAAAGGTCTTTAGTGGGGAGGTGTGATCCAGAATTTGGATCCAAGAGCTTGATGGGGCTCAGAAAGGCCTAAAAATAAAAGTTCTCAGAATGGCTTCAAAAAAGACTTGTGTGTAGGCCTCATCGATACGAACCCAACGCAACTTGAACGGGCTCAAACAGACGTCATATGCTCCAGATATCGCGGTCTGTTCATTTGGCCAAACAGGCAAAAAAATGATGATTGTACAGTCCGTAAAGTGCCACGTGGCAGTTGAATGTATAGGTCATACGATCGTACAGCTGACATGGTAGGGTATGTGGAGCTGACATGGACAAAGGTTGACTGGGCAGTTGATGTGACATGTGGACCAATCAGGGAGTGACACGTGTGACCACTGCAAGGGTGACACGTGGCATGTCTCTACGACGCTTACGTGGTAGGTGACGTGGAAGACACATGGCTGGCAGAGCTGGACGAATCGAGTGCTGACATGTGGCAGTTCTTATGGTGTATGGGAAGGTGTTATGTGGTCCAGACATGGGCTGCTATGTGGCACCCATTGGTTGGTTAAAGTGTTGTTGCAAAAAATTTGGGACTCCATGAGGTTTGAACCTGTAACCTCGGGCATGGGTGGAAGTGTTTTGGAATAGGCCGGGCTACCAACCCACCTACCTAGTGGAGCTTACCCATATACCTTTCAACTTATATTTAATTTTGATTTACATATATTTCAGACGGGAGGTAAGGGTTGGGGCTTAGCCCTAGCCCCATCGCGCACACCATACGACTGGCATAAGCTCATACTATATGACTCTGTTGTAATATATGTTTGCGCAGGCCCACGATTTTAGAACTTCCACCATAAGACCAGGTGTTTAACTGTTGGTGCGGGTGTATACGGTTAGTGCCCGGTCGGTCAGGCTAGCCCTCCGACCAGGGTGCTAGACCAAAGGCTACACCATCGGGGGGCTTATCCTTGTATAGTGTGCGTGGAGCTTTAAGACCAGGTCATATGACATAGCAAATGACTAGGGGCCGACAATTAAGGAGCTAACACTTGGCGCTAGGCCACATGGGTAGCGCGCATGTGACAAAAGTCGTATTTCGAGGGGTTGTGCCGTATGTAATTGCAATAGTGGGTTTTAAACTTTAGGTTATGATTCTTAAATGGATGTTAGCCTGATATTTGGAGATTTTGGTCATTTTGGGGGGGTATTGGGTCCTTTTTTAGGCCAGATATTGAGGAGAAGTTGGGAGATGGTTACCAACTTAAGGCCTATATAAACCAGAGCTTCTTGAAGCCAAGGAAGAGGTTCAGAGTAGTTTTATGTTGAATATTTTCCAAACCAAATCCATTTTTATGCACAGAAGCTATTGAGGAGAGCACCTTTGCAGGCCATTTCTGGGAGCTTCGGTCATCCGATTTCAGTGCCGTCAGTTTTGTTGGGTTCCATAGATTTGGTAGAACAAGACCATATCAGTTTGTAATCCTTTTGAAACTATTGTGATGTTATTTTAAATCTTTGAAAAAAAATAAGAAAGCCTCACCCACTGAGACAAAGGCTCGGAGACGTAGGAGAGAATGTCGAACTCCGTTATCACATTGGTGTTTATGGTTTGTTGATCCTCATGCTTTATTTTAGATATGTTTATGTTTATATGGTTGTTATGTTTCTTCTATAATTCTTCCTCTCATTCAACTTCCTAAATTGTAGGTGGGCTGGTAGCCCGACCTACGCCAAAATACTTTCGCCCATGCCTGAGGTCGCGAGTTCAAACCTCATGGAGTCCCAAAATTTTTGCAACAACACTTTAACCAACCAATGGGTGCCATGTGGCAGCCCATGTCTGGGCCACGTGGAACCTTCCCATACACCATCAAAACTGCCATGTGTCAACACTCGATTCGTCTAGCTCTGTCATCCATGTGTCTACCATGTCACCTGCCACTGTACCTGCCACATAAGTAATGTACGGGCATGCCACATGTCACCCTTGTAGTGGTGACACATGTCACTCCCTGATTGGTCCACCTATCACATCAACTACCTAGCTAGCCTCTGTCCATGTCAGCTCCACATACCCTGCCACATCAGCTGTACGGTCGTATGACCTGTACAGTTAGTTGCCACGTGGCACTATATGGATTGTATGGACTGTACAGTCATCATTTTTTACATGTTTTTCCAAATGAACAGACTGTGATATCTAGAGCATACGATATCTGTTTGAGCCTGTTCAAGTTGTGTTGGGTTCATATCAAAGAGGCCTACACACACGTCCATTTTGAATCCATTTTGAGAACTTTTATTTTTAGGCCTTTCTTAGCCCCATCAAGCTCCTGGATCCATTTTTGGATCATTGGTCAAAGTTGGCCGCAAAGACTAATAGTATTCAACAAGAAATGGACACAATCTGACTGAAGGAAAGATATATGCCCCAGACTATGATGGAGAAGGTTACCCAAGTAGTGGAAGAAGGGGATCTCATTCGGTCTTCCCTTCATGACCAAATGAGAGAATGTAGAAAAATCTTCACAATGGTCAACAATTGGATCGGGTTGTTAGAACCAAGAAGTAATATGGTAGAAGAGTTGAGAGCTCAACTTCAGGAGATGAATGCAAAAGCACAAGTCATCACTAATCCCATCGAGCAACAAGCCAAGTTTGTGTAAATCCAAGCATTAGATGAAAAACTTGATGCCATGTACGAAGATGCTCAAGCAACCAAGAAAGAGCTTATAGACTTTCGACCTACGGTACAAGGTGTGTACATCCAGATGTATCAGCTAGATTTAGTTGCAGAGACCGAATGGAACACATATCTTGCTACTAAGACTGGGGAGATGGTTGTTGGAGTGGCCCAAGAGTTTAATGTGGGAGCTTCAATTTTAATAATGAAATGGTAGGATTGCGTGGAGAATTATGACAACTTCCGCCAACAAGTAGTGGATATCATCCTGGAGTTAGGCTTTTCGTTTGAAGGAGCCCCCAGTAAGGAAGCAGAAGGTTGAATCAGGAAAAGTCAACAGTTTTTGTTGGGGCCTATTGGGCCCTTTGTTTTGAGGATTCCTTGATTTTGGGAAAGCACTACGGGCTAATTGAAATTTTACAAGCAACAGAAACAGTCAAAAGCATCGCGGGCCAACTCAAAGTCTAAAAGCAGCATAAAAGGTCAAAATCATCTCGCGCTGGCTAGAATATGGAAGAAACCACACTACCATGGGTGAAAAATGGAATCTAATAAGCGGAAAAGAGCGAATTTGACTTAGACAAGGAAAGTATAAATAAGAAAGCAATGTAACGGGAAAAAGGTTAAGATGTTCATGCAGTGATAGGCTAATATGTCTATCTCTAAATCCGGGTTGGGTTTTGTATTGCTATTGCAACTATGAAGAGTCGTTTGTAATTGGTTGCGAGAGGACAGATCTCGCTACACGAGATGAGCTGTAGAAGACTCACATATTTTGAAGGAAGATCTATTGGATATGTTTTGTATGAAGGTCAAGATGTTGTTGTTGCTAATATAACGATGTGATTTGGGGCCATAAAAAAATTTGTTGCATGATTATTTGTCCTATTGTGAATGGATCTATGGAATAGATCAAATGTTGTATTTTCTAGAACTCCCTTCACCACACAAGTCTCAGCTATGATTCGGGTGAGACCCCCTTCCCTTGTGGATGATTGAATATGCTAGCATACCTAGACTATAGCGGTGCCTTTTGTTGGTAACTTTCGAGAACTCTGGTATTGATCTTGCGCCAACAACACTTAGGAATGAATGCACGGTAAAAGAGAGAAGAAGATGAGAGGTAAGAACCTACTCATTCACTATAAGTAGGGTTGTAGCGAGTCTCTCTTCAAACATTTAAAATCATGATAAGTATAATGCATGAATAGGCATATAGATAATAGAGGTAGATTTACTAACACTAGGAGTACACCAAATTCCACTTCACCCACTCCATCACGTGGTACTATAAGAGCCACACCATCAGCTAACCCACACCATCTGCAGGTAGAACTACAAGAGGAGGACGATTAGGAAGAATCGTGACTACACAAACAAAAGGAAAAGGGAAAGTTGGAGAAGGAAGTTCTAAATCAATAAAAGTTCCATCAACCTCACAACAAATTGTCATACTTTTAGAAAAGCATCAGGAGGAAGAATTACTCAATGGTCAGCTAGAATTTGTACTTCCAGAAAATCTTATTGAAGAACCATAATTCTTTGTTTCCTCAGAGGAATATGTACATCTCCAAGAAGACAACAAGTCTGGAATATTTCCTAATAGAGAAGAATAAAGAGGACCTAGAGGTAGAGAGGAAGAACAATCAAAGCAAGAATAAAGACAAGATGGAACATGCACATCAATTGTTCAGGATGAATTTGGATTTGTAATTTTGGATCCAACAGTTGTAGTCCAAATGAAGAACATACCACCTTCAACACTGCCCAATTTTCATGGTATGATAATTGAAGATCTATAAACTTTTCTTTTTGAATTTAATGTATTATGTCGCAGCTATGATTATTCTTCTGGTGCTCAAAAATTGAAGTTGTTTCCATTCGCACTTAAGAATGTTGCACTACGTTGGTTTATGGGCTTGGGAACAAATGCTATAAAAACATGGTATGAGATGAGAAAAATATTCCTTGAAAAATATCATGATTATTGTTAAAACCAAGGAATTAGAGAGGTAATATTTAAAATGACACAGAAAGAAGAGTAGATCCTTGAAGACTATTTATAGAGATTTCATTATACTATTAAGAGAACAAGGAAAAATCACTTAGATTTGGATATTATTAAAGTCATTTTTCTTATAGGAATTAGAGATGAATGGAATGATGTATTAAATTTAATTGGAAAAGGAGATATTTCTCACTTAACCTATCCAAAAAATCTGTGACTTATGCAAGCATGTCTCTCGAGGGAAGTCCAAATATGGTAAGGGGCCTAAGGATGCTATCTCTAGAGTCAACAAATCAGCCATCGCTGGGGTAAGTAGAGCATATATTGGCAATTTATTGGACAATTTTAAAACAGACCTTCTCAGTACTCTTGGTACTCAATTAGACACATTGAAAATTAAGCAAAAGAAAGAGGTAGAGGATGCAACATTAACTATTTATTGTCCAAAATGTAGAAAAAACACATCCTTTAGATAACAAGGATATTTGTGGTATATGTGTAGATAATCATGCAATGGAAAATTGCCCATCTCTACTGGAACTTAAAGTAGCTTACCAAGAGACTCAAGGAGCCACATAGCAGTTATGTTTTATTGTGCCAAAAAGACCCTGGTAGCCAAGGACCTTAGGTATATCTCAGGAAGGAAAAAGAAAGACCCACAAATAGTGAAAGTTATTGGTAAATTGGCAAACCTTATGTCAGGTAAAATCTATATGCAAAAATATGTTGATCTCTGTATCCCCATTGTAAAAATCCATATCAATAATGTTGCAATTGCAAACACATCAATAGATCTAGAAGCAACCACAAATGTAATGAAAAAAGGGTACCATGGATGAATTACAATTTTTTGATCTCCATAATACACCCACAGTTTTACAATTAGTTGATAGATCAACAATAAAACCAGAAGGTGTTTTAAAGGATATAACAGTCTCCTTGTATTCTTGGGAGTAACTTGTAGATTTCATGGTTTTACAGATGAAATCTAACGTGGGTGGACATCCGTTAATATTAGGGAGACCTTGGTTATCTACAGTTGATGTTTTTATCAGTTGTAGATCAAGGGATATGCCAATTGCACATGGGGCTTCAGTTAAGAAATTTAATCTATATCCACCTGATAAAGCTTTAACTGAATCAAAATTTACACAATGTTTTCAAGATACAAATGTTAATGAGGAACTAGTGCAACCTATTTTAACTATTGATCAAGTTATGAATTTAAAGAATGATATCGAGGAAAATCAAATCAATCTTATTAATAATTTTTATTTTACTCAATATCATGAGGGGCAACATACTTTTGATCATATCTTGGACAAAGATTTTCAAGAAAGTTGTACTATGGATACTTTATCAACAATTTTAGGTTCAATGTGTTCTATAAAATCAATATCAGAATAAAGTAACGTGGTTGTTGAAATTTTTCAAGGAAAAACATTAAATATCAATTCTAAACTTGAAGAAATTCAAAGAGATCAATTAATTAGAACACTACATGAACATTCTAGTGAATTTGCATGGAAATACACTGATATGCGTGAAATCCACCCTAATACATGTATTCATTGTATCTATATAGAGGATAATTCCAAGCCTATTAGGCAACCCTAAAGACATATAAACCCACTCTTGAAAGAAATTGTGAAAGACAAACTGTAGAAATTACTTAATGTTAATTTTATATATCCAAATTCTAACAGTCAATGGGTGTCTCCACTAGTGATTGTTTCAAAGAAAAATGACAAATGGCATGTTTTCGTAGACTATAGAGAATTGAATAGATCAACTTTAAAAGATCATTTTCCTCTACCTTTTATAGATCTGGTCTTAGATACACTAGCAGGTAAAAAATACCAAATACAAATAGCTCTAGAGGATCAAGACAAAACAACATTCACATGCCCATGGGGGACGTACGCTTATAGAGTACTTCCTTTTGGTTTGTGTAATGCACCTGCAACTTTTCAATGGGTTGTACTAGGTATATTTTCTGACCTAATCCATGATTGTGTAGATGTGTATATGGACGATTTCACTATCTATGGAAATACTTTCAAGGAAGATTTGGAAAATTTAGAAAAGGTTTTAATCATATGTCAAGAAACTAATTTAGCATTAATCAATTAGAAATGTTTTATGTTACAAACTCAAGGAATTGTTTTGGGTCACTGTATGTCTTATGTAAGTATAAAACTGGATCCAATAAAGACATAAGTCATTTCCAATCTTCCAGTGCCAAAGACCCAAAAATATGTCAGGAGTTTCTTAGGACATGTTGGTTACTGTAGAGGATTCATTGAAAAATTTATGAAAAATGCATCTCCGTTATCCAAACTTCTTACTAAAGATAATGAATTTTTCTAGAATATTCCATGCCAAACTGCTTTTGAAACTTTGAAAGAGAAACTTTTTGTAGCTCATGTTTTAAGAGGGCCAAATTGATCCCTTCCATTCCATATATCCACAAATTCCTCTGACACAACTTTAAGAGCAGTGCTAAGACAAAAGGAAAATCAAGTATCTTACGCTATATTTATTTTGTGAGTAAAAACATGACACCCCCTAAATTGAATTATATAATTACATAAAATGATTTCCTTGCAGTAGTGCATGCCATCAACAAATTTAGGCACTATATTATAGGATATGAGATCTTCATCCACATTGATCATTCAACAATTAGATATTTAATGAATAAACCAATTACTAATGGCAAGGTTAGCAGGTGGCTCCTTCTGTTACAAGAATTTAATATCACTATACTAGATAGACCTGGTAAGGAGAATGTTGTTGCGGACTTTCTTTCCAGGATTCATAATGAAGGTGAATTAGTTCATGTTAATGATGATTTCCTTAATGAAAATATTTTTGCAATATCTACTAAATCTCCTTGGTTTGTAGATATTGTTAACTATCTAGCTACGGGAAAATTACCTCAACATCTGTCTACAAAGGAGAAGAAAAAGATCATCAAACTCAGTGCCACTTACTCATGGATTTGTGGAGAATTCCTCCATATTGGACCTGATCTAATCATTCGGAGGTGTGTATGAGAGGATGAAGTATTTGACATATTGAAGGCATGTCAGGAAGAAAACATAGTTACCAACTTAACGAGAACTCTCTAGAGTTCTCATTTTTTCAGTGTGGCTATTTTTATCCCTAAATCAAAAAGTGGTGCTACCAGTAGCACCCTTTTTTTACAGTGGTTAAAATTCAGACCCATTGCATTGAAAATTGATGTCATTGTGGACAAAGACTTTAAAATTGGTCCTTGAATTGAAAACGGATGCTATTAGTAGCACCAAGTTTTTTTTTGGAGTTAAAATTATAACTTGATTGAAATTGTGGCCTCGACAACAACTGCCATCATTGATAAACAACTCAAAATTGGCTCATAAATCATTGCTTAAAATGATGTATAATATAATAATATTTTACATTAGTGCGGGGTCTGCGGCCGGGGGAAACCCTAGCCACAGACTCCCTCTTCCTTTGCCCATTCCCTTGCTCGTTCCCATGCGCCGCATCCGTTGCTCGTGAGGTGGCTCCAACGTTATGTTGCGGGGAGGAGGTCATTTATGTTCAAGCATTGAAGCTCTCTTTTCTGGGTGTGGTTCTGGTGTATGCTTCTCTGGTGTGGATTTGGTTGGAGATGCGAGTGGTTTTTGTGTGTGTTCTTGGAGGGTTTCAGTTTACAACAGGATATCTTGGGTTTTTTTGTTGGTCGAGGCTCCTTAAGATCTTCTCTTTGAGTTTGTTGGTGTTATCCTGGTCGTGGCTAGCGTCTTTCTCTCAAATCTGGGGTCTGCATCCCTCGATTTGGTGCTCTTGTGCCTGGTTATAGTGATTCACTTGCCCGATATTTGAGACCTTGTTCTCTCTTACCGCTTTGGGTCTACCTAGGTGCTGGTGGTCATCTCCTTTTCCAGTTTCTTCATCAGTTTTGTTGGTTCATTCATGGTTTGATGCATATTCATGGTTTCTCTAGGTCCTTTTCCTACCTCTCTTTCAGTTCTTGCCCCCTTCCGCATATGTTTGTGGTTTGGTCATAGCTTTGAGGTCATTTTCTAGGCGTGTAGTATTGTAGTGTTGGGTCAATGCTTTGAGGTCCTTTTCTGAGCATGCAATATTGATGGGTTGGGAAAATTCTTTGAGGTCCTTTCCTGGGGCGAGAAACTATTTGGCCTTTCTTTTGGATGCATGGTGGTGATTTTGTTGATTGTGGGTGCAGTGTTTCTTCGGGTTCTTGCCTCCCTTTTGATTATATGCCTCTTTGACCTGGTCCATCTTGCCTTTGAAGTTTCTTGGATATTGATTCGGTTTCTTTTCTCAGCGGGGTTTGTGGCTTTTCAGTATTACAACTTTTGGTGTTGGGACTCTTGCAGCCCCTATACTTTGTCGGCAGATTGTTATCTTTTTCTTCCTTATTTTTTATTGTATATTTCTATGTGGCTTCTTAGCCAGCTTCTGAGCCCCTTCAAGCTTCTATTTCTGATTACTTTCCCCATGCATGGGTCGAGCTTCAAGAACCTACAAAATGTAATTTGGTTCTCTACGGATGAATAGAATTACGCTTTTTCCTATGGAAAAAAAAATCATTGCTTAAAAATTATTTATATAATTTTTAAAAATTTACATTAAAAAAATAAAGAAATTAAAAAAAATATATTAGTTTTAGTTTTTTTAAAAGTGAAAAAAAAAAACCATTTTTTTAGAAAAACTATA
>JASDQU011311526.1:13931-25058 GCA_032191745.1 Picea mariana
CCATTGCCAAGGATGGACGAATTGATGGATTGCTTGAGTGAAGCAAAGTTTTTTTCAAAGATTGATTTGAAAAGCGGGTATCATCAAATTTGAATGAGAGAAGGTGATGAATGGAAGACAACATTCAAGACAAATGAGGGGCTATATGAATGGCTTGTCATGCCATTTGGATTAACGAATGTGCCCAGTACTTTCATGAGGTTAATGAACAAAGTCCTGAAGGATTTCGTTGGGAAATTGGTCATTGTGTATCTTGACGATATATTTATTTTCAGCAAGACAGAAGCAGAACACTTAAAGCATCTAGTTGCAGTAATGAGGAGATTACAACAGGAGAAATTGCTGATTAATATGAATAAATCATCATTTATGAGGACAGAACTCATTTATTTGGGTTTTGTTATCTCTGCAAATGAACCGAAAATGGATCCGAAAAAGATAAAGGCAATTAAGAATTGGCCACCGTCGAAGAGAATTTTTGAAGTACGAAGCTTCCATGGTTTGGCTAGCTTCTACAAGAGATTCATCTGAAACTTCGGTGGAATTAGTGCACCGGTGATGGATACGGTGAAGAAAAGACACAAATCTTTTCACTGGACGGAGGAAGCAGAGAAGAGCTTCAATCTACTGAAGAAGAAGATCACTGAGCAACCAATTCTGGTTTTGCCAAATTTCAGCAAAACATTCCAGGTTAGGTGTGATGCGAGTGGATTTGCAATTGGAGTGGTCTTGAGCCAAGACGACAGGTCGATCGCGTACTTCAGTGAAAAACTGAATGAAGCGAATATTAAGTACTCCACGTATGACAAATAATTCTATGCAGTCATACAAGCACTGAAGAAATGAAGACATTATTTGGTTCCCAAGGAGCTTGTTTTTTGCAGCGATAATCACGCTTTACAATTCGTGACTCAACAAGAGAAGTTAAACCAAAAACATGCTAAATGGGTTGAATACATGCAGAATTTTACTTTTGTGATTAAGCATATTTCTGAAACTGCTAACAAAATTGTTGATGCTTTGAGCAGGAAATGTTTGTTTATGCAGGAATTCAGAGTCAAGACTTTGGGTTTTGATAACCTCAAAGAAATGTACAGGGATGACCCAGATTTTAAAGAGGCATATGAGGCATCTGAGAATCCAATTCTCAAGGAAAGAAGCCAATGGTCTGAATACATGATCCAGGATGGATTATTGTTCAGGGGAAATCAGCTATGTATTCCAAAATGCTCCATGAGGGAGAATTTGCTGAAGGAAAAGCATAGTGGAGGATTGGTCGGACATTTCGGTCATGACAAGATGTTCTCAAAGTTGAATGGCTCATATTTTTGGCCAGGGATGAGGACAGATGTCAAGAAATTTGTGGACATGTGCAGAATTTGTCAGCACATGAAGGGAAAAAGGAAAAACACGGGTTTATACCAACCATTAACCATACCTGAAAGGACGTGGGATGCAGTGAGCATGGATTTCATATTAGGACTGCCAAGGACACAGAGAGGATATGATTCAATCTTTGTGGTAGTCGAAAGATTTTAAAAAATGGCACATTTCATACCATGCCAGAAAACCAGTGACGCAACTCATATTGCGAACCTATTTTTCAAGGAAGTCGTCAGACTCACGGCTTGCCAAAGAGTATCGTGTCTGATCGAGATACCAAGTTTGTAGGGAATTTCTGGAGGACCTTATGGAAGAAGTTGGGGACAAGTTTGTCTTTTATCTCAGCATATCATCCTCAGATGAATGGATAGACAGAGGTCGTGAACAAGAGCTTGGGAGATTTGTTAAGAAGCTTAGTGACTGAACACCACAGTCAATGGGATCACATTCTACCATAGGTGGAATTTTATTACAATGATTCACTCAATAGAAGCACAGGGCAGAGTCCAATCTAGATTGTATATGGAATGCAGCCAAGGGGAGTTTCTGAATTGAAAGATTCGGAACAAAATGAATTCAGGAGTGCTAGTGTAGAGGACTTTGCAGAAGGAATGAAGGAGCTTCACAGCCGAGTCAAGGAGCAATTGCAAAGTTCAGGTCAAGAATACAAGCGAAGAGAAGATCAACACAGGTGAGAACTTCAATTTGAATTTGGTGATCTAATTCTTGTGCATCTGAGGAAGGAGAGGTTCCCAAGGGGAAGGTATAACAAGTTGAAGATGAAAAACATTGGACCGTGCAATGTCATAAGGAAATTTGGGGCAAACACATATGAGATTGAATTACCCGATGGGGTCGAAATCTCACCGATATTCAATGTTGCGGATTTGTACCCTTACAGAGCTAAAGAAGCAGGAGCAGAGGAGGAACAGAAAGAAATTCAATAGACAAAACAAATGCCTATAGTTGTAGAGCCACAGATGGAAAGCATAATTGACAAAAGGGTTAGCAAAAAGACCAGGAGAAAAGAGTATTTTGAATACTTGATCAAATGGAAGGGACATCCAATTGAAGATGCTAGTTGGGAGGATGAAGCAACAATTCATAGGCATGGATAGATCGTGCAAGAGCTCATGAACATGAGTTCATGAAAATTTTCAAGCGAGGGAGTATGATGTAGGAGCATCGTAGAAAGCCAAAGCAAGTTCCTAGTCAAAGGGACAACTGAACGTGCGGATGCAAAAAGGACACGTTTTTATGAAAACGTTTTGAATTTTGAAATCTGAAGCATTAATGTAATAGCTAGGAGAAGCGTACTTACATTTATGTCTTGGAGATATGAACAGATCTAGAGAAATTAATCTCATCTGTCGGATGTAATAGGCATTCAAGTCTGTTAATGTAAAGTAGGTAGATATGAATGTTAGATTAGACAATTTAGAAGCGTAGGAGGGAAAATGGATATAGACACCCTCACCCTTGTATCATTGTAACTTTTGGACGATCATTCAGAATTCAGAGAGCTGTAGAGTTGTAACAGAGAGTTGTAGAGAAGAACCCATGTACAGGATCATTTGAGTTAATATATGAAGCTTTGACTCAATTTTCATGGTGTTATGATGCTTACTATTTACATTTGTCAAATGGTATGTTTACATTTGATTTGTTTCTCTGCTATGCATTTGTTTCAATGATGTGTTATGTGTGATTTCATGTTGAATGTATGAAGTCTCAGGGAGGAGAAGAATGAGTTTCAATTGTTTCTCTTCCTGAGAATTTCTGCAAAAAGTGCAGTGAACGTCCGCAAGTGTGTGTTGACAAGGGTCTGAGTTTTATCTCAGAAAGCTCAGGAGAGATACCGTTTTTCTCATACCAGCTGAAGTGCAGGTGAAGCACAGAGTTGTGCAAAGTGTGCGCAGGCCAATTGAAGCCTTGGATTTTATAAATCCAGAAGGAAGGTTGAAGGACCATTGTTGCAAAGAGTGCACAAGGTCGGAGACTCAAATAACCAGAGGTTATTTGAAGGTTTTCCGCAAGGAGTGTGAGCAGGGATCCTTTTGGGAAGCTTGAGTTTGCAAGTGAAATCTCAGGAAGGATAACACCTTTGAAGTTCTCAAAGGGGGACAGAGATCGAAATCATCTCATAGAAGTTAAGTTCAGGAGGGAGAACACCGAGTCGTTTGGACAGGAGTCATTGAGGAGTGCATCTGGTGGTTAGAATTCTCCATGGAGAACTCGCGAAATCGCAAGGACTGTAGGATCTAGAGGAGTTGTAAGGTGGTTAGGAGCTGGATGAATCTGCCACCTTGACATCAAGAATCAACGTGGACTGTCGATCGTGGTCAATTTGAGCCATCAGATCATTTCGGGGATTCGGGATTCACAAGTTCAGAGTGCAGGCCAAAATCCTTGGTCAGTCAAATTCCCGGATCGTGAAAGGGATTATCAGGTGTGAATTTCAGAATTTCAGTATTTCAGGGTTCGACATTTCGGAAATTCTGATGACAAGGAACTGAGACCCTTTGCATTGAAAATCCCGAAGTCACGAAACGTAGTGTGCCTTTGGTGTGGGATTTTGGCATTTCGGCTTTCCGGAGTTCGGGAAGTAGAGGGGGTAGTGACTTTGGAATCGAGAGTTTCAAACTTCCAGTTCGCAAAATTCAGAAGAGGGAAAGGGAAAATTCCCAAAAAGTTGAGGGACAATAGCGTTGGGCACCAATCGGGTTTCGAGGTTTCGAGACTCAAGAGGTAGAGTTGCATGGTCAACACAACCCCCGAAATCGCGAAGAGAGAAACATCGAAAAGGTGGGTCCCAAGTCTCAGTTAGAGGGTACGTGTGGAGGAAGTAAAAGGAGGGATCAAGCTTCGGAGAAAATCTCGAAAGGCCATCGATCTCACATTCCATGGGACATTGAGCCCATTACGGCATTCCGAAATTTCGGAGTTCGGGGAATAATAAGGGAAGAGGAATGACTGTTGGTTGTTCACTCAAAGTCCCAAAAGCCGAAACTAGTGGGTAACAGGTGGCATGTGTTCGACGCATTGAAGGGGTCAACCTTCATTGACAATTGGCATTTCGGCATTTTCCAAGAGTTGTGGAAATACATCGGGACTCTCCAACACCCAAAATTCGAAGTCCTTTGTGGCTTAACAAAGGGTTTAATTAACCCTTGGCGTGGTTTTAGTGAAGATCCTGAGTGGATCTCGGCATGAGGGCAGGGGGTCTGCACCACAGGTGCTTGGTCATAGCTATGATTTCAATAGGGGAAAGGCTCGATTATGTGAGGAGGATAGGATAGGGCATATTTCCTTTAATTTTGAGATTATAGGTTTTTAAATTATTTTGTATCTACTTTATCTTTCTCCACGACTCTCTAGAGATACTGCATCCCCAAACTTCACATCCATATAAAATAACAAGAGTAATGAGAGTATCAAAGATGAGTTTTTTCTTATTCCATATCCAAACATCCACTGATTTATAGTTGTTTTCAAGCCCATAATAAGATTTCCACTCTGCATTTATCCTTTTCTCAATGTCATAATTCTAGTTGATCTTGTGATGAATATCGATTCTAATATATTTGTATGAAGACACTTCCTCCAATTTTTTTTGTCATATACAAAAGTATCATAGGCGATCTGTTTGGATAGATTTAATTATCATAACCTTCATTTTGTCAGTGTTAATAGTCATACCCATATTGGAGTAAAAATCCTTGAAGATTATTAGTTTATTTCCAAGATCATAGGGACTCCTCTCCATAAGAACAATATTATTGGCATAAAGAAGAAGAATGACAACTACATCGACGAGATTTGGGATGACACAACCCGCTTCTTCCAAACAGTCTTCTAACTTGTCAATGTGTATGCCAAAAAGGGCAGGGGACAAGAGACATCCTTGCTCGACTTCGATAGTGTAGTTAATTTCTTCCAACCATCCCTTAATGTTCCTAAAATTGGAAATAACATTTTCATACAACCTTTCCATATCAACCCTCAACTCGAAAGGAAATTTTATCTCTTCCAACCTATTCCAAAGGTTTGTCATGGGTATTGTGTCAAAATATTTTGTAAAGTCAATGAAACAACATAGGATATTGGTTTTATTATTGTGGCACTCCTTAGCAATGATCCTAAGTGTAACAAGGTGGTCCATAATTGAATGATAGCTCTTAAATCTATCCTAGCCTTTAGCTCTTTTTCCATGGCTTTCTAGCTATATGCTAATCTTCTTTTCCAAAATAATTTTGTATAAATTGGCTAAAATGGGGCTTATCATAATGGCCCTATAATTAGAGAGATTTTTTTTATTTTCACTTTTAAAAATAGGTGAAATGAGGTTTTGGGTCCAGGGTTTATGGAATCGCTTCTTGAATACTAAATTGAATAGTTGGTGTCTTTGAGAGATGAGGATAGGCCCTCCAATTTTTAAGATTTCAGCATGGTATCCTTTGATCTACATAGATTTCCCATTTGTGAGCCACTTAACCATGAACTCTATGTCTTCCATATAAAAGCATTTATATACAGAATGTTTGGAATGGTGTCCATGGTGTTAGGGGATTCATAAAGACTTTTAAGGTAGGGGTTCCAGTCCTTCAAGTGAATCATATTATTTTCTTTAGTTTTATCGATTAATTTTTTTCTCCATAACTTCTTAGGATCAAATTTAGATATCTGCAAAAGCTACTCCTTTTTTGTATTTATACAGTACTTTTTTATATATATTTATCTTATCAAGTTTTAAGGACTCATTAGTAGCATCCCTAATGTATTTCCTAGCACTTTTACATTCATTAACATGCCAAGGGTTGGTTGTTCTATTATTCGTTTTACATGCCACCTCAATAGAGAACTTGTTAATGAAAGTAGAAAGGGCTTTCATAAAATTATGATAGAGGTCTTGGATGTTGTCTTTATAAGTTAGGAGATTTAATTCACTATTTAAATCCTTTAAGAAATGATCAACTTTACTTTTTTCAAAATGAAGGCTCCTTTGATTAATGGATTTTTCTTGAATGGGGATTTTGTGCATGGAAAAGTTCAGAGTTAGGGTTAAAGGTCTATGATCTTAGTGGGCTCATGGTCATTTAAAAAGTCAACTAGCACATGAATACAAATCATTAGGTTGGAGCTCAACCACTTCATTACACCATTGCAAATTATTAGGTCTTGAGAATTGTAGAGCTTGACTAGATCGGTACCAAACAACTTCACTAAATCTGTACCAAACAAATTGCCAAGTCAGGTCTTCAGAGTTTCCTTTGAATCTATTATCTAAAACAAGGTCATCATCTAGCCATAAAGGATTAGTGTTGGAATCATTTCTTAAAATAATAGCTTGGTTAGTAGCAGTTATAGCATTAAAGTCTCATATTAGGAGGATATTACATTCATTTCAGAGCGGTAAATATCTTCTTCAATGGTATTATAGGTATAATTTTTATCTATGTTGTTTTTCTTATAAAAATTATAATTAAATGTGTATATAAATATTCTTAGCATTGATTTCTTAGCATTGATTTCTGAGATTTATATCCAAATGTATTGATTGAGAGGGTCTATATTATGAATATGGATGTGAGGAGAAATTTTTTTTTTTATAGAACATGCTACGTATCCAATCTCTGTGGGATAAGAAAAATCCTTAGACTCTTCATGCTCCTATATTTCAACTAGAAAAAATATATCAACTTCACTCTAGATCCAACTTTACATAGGACATTTGCACCATGGAAAGCCAAGAAACTTCCAAGAAAGGATCAAGAGTGTCACAAATTATTGTTTATTATTATCATTCTGGTCTTTGTCCCTAATAATAGCTTTTATATTTCTAATCATTTCCCATTTTCCTTTCTCCTTAGCTTCTTTTAAGTTTTGAACTTCCTTCCTTACTTCAACTTGGTCTTCTCTAATGAGATCTTCATTTATAAATATTCTTGATCATTTTAAACTAAACATGCCATATTTATGGTCACTAAAACTTACCTTGACATGGATCAACCTATCTATAAAATATTATAAAAAATATGTTAATATAGTGTACATTAAACTGTATTTTTTAAAAAAATAATATATATATATATATATATATATATATATATATATATATATATATAATTTTTAGATTAAAAAAATAAACAAAAAAAATTAACTAAAATGTTATTTAAATTCAAATTCAATTTATTAATTAAATTTAAATTTAAATTAAACAAAATATCACTTTACAATTTTTTCCTAAATTAAATTTTGGAAAAAATAAAAACATTGTTTACTCATAGCTAGGACAATTCACAGAAATGAAATGTTATTTAAATTCAAATTCAATTTATTAATTAAATTTAAATTTAAATTAAACAAAATATCACTTTACAATTTTTTCCTAAATTAAATTTTGGAAAAAATAAAAACATTGTTTACTCATAGCTAGGACAATTCACAGAAATGAAAAAGTATTTTTTATATATAATAAAAATAATATATAAATTATTGTAAATTCATTTTAATTTATTATTTATTAATCACTGATGGTTATATATATATATTTTCATTCCCTTTAACAAATTTGTTAATTTCGTTCATGAATATTTCAAATTAATATATCCAAATAAAAAATTACCAAAATACTCACCATTATTTATCAAAATCCTTGTTAGTTTTACCAAAATACCATGTTAGTTTCTGGAAGACTTAAAAAAAAACGACATACATTACCAAAATACCATGTTAGTTTCTGGAAGACTTAAAAAAAAACGACATACAACACAGTTTTTTAAGTAAAATAACCAACATTACCAAAAACAAATAAGTATACTATTATCTTAATTAGATATTAGAATTTTCATTTACTTTTATAAATTAAATCATTGAATTTACAGTTTGTTTTTAATTTTATAATAATAATAATAATAATCTATTTTTAAGGTCAGGGTTAAGTCAACATATCAAATTGGTGTATGAGATCTCCTTGTTTGTGGAACAAATATACACAATATATATGTACATTTTTAAGACAAGGGAGACATGAAAAATACATATTTCTTTGTTTGAAAAAATGATTTATCTAATTACAATTCCTTTTAAATTTTAACAATCATTTTCAGTATTAAGTATACAAACAGACATGTAATCTAATCTGATAAACCTTTGCAAATAAACACTCTTCGTCCAGATGCCGCTGTGATTGTCATTTTATTTAATAATTAAAAATATAATATTTTTATTTACAAATTTAAGATATTTAATTAATATAAAATAAGTAAAATTAATAGTTGATTTTTTTTCATATCTTTTTTATTTTTAAATTACAAATTAATTTATATATTTTTTTATATTTATATTTTTCTTTATCTTAATTGCAGATTCCAAACATCCAACTAATATAAAATAAAATCAAAATTCGATAACTTTTGATTATCGATATTACACATTTTATACCGAAAAGTCTGCTGAGTGGCCAGCACGAAAAGAGGTTGCTACCTAGCTTTATCCAAAATTAGGTCGACCGACCATGGAAATTGCCTCGTAATAACAATTAACATTCCTAATTGATTTGGCATGCTAGGTCTCCCTTGATTTGGTATAGTTGGTTTCCATCTACATCATGGTTTTTAGAAGGCTTTTTAGTTAGGATCGAAGATGCTTCTAGAGTAAGTGATTCGGGATTTTAGATTTGGGAAATTTTGAGGTCATCTAAATTTGAAGGTGAGATGTTTATGATTGAATGAATTTGCTAGAATGAGAAAATGAATACTTATAATAGTTGTTTTGCTATTTTTGAAATTATAATTATATAGAAAGTCGAAACTTCCAAAGTTTAGAGTGGATACTCTATCCATCATCAGGAACTCTTGAAGCAAGAATGAATGAATGAAAAAGTTAAGTATTATAGAGAACATTTTAAATGCAAGTTTCTAGTAAATAGTATTGTACATTATAAGTGTGCATATAAGGTGTTTATTGATGGTGCTTAGTACTCACTTAGATTTATTATTTTGGTCATTCTTATGAGGATGAGCTAATCACTTTTGTAATAATTGAACCTAAGTAGAGCTAAGACAACATCCTACTTTTAATAACCCAATTGACCTCATGGCTTTTGGTTTAAAAAATGGCTAGGGAAAGTCTCTATTAAAAAAATAAAAATGGCTACGACAAGCCGCAAGAACTTATTAGTTAGCATTGTGACTAAGGGCTAGTAATGATGGTGCTCATGTCTCTCATAAACAACCACTACTATAATAGTGGCATATTGCATCCTAATTAGAACTCCTTTTATGCTTAAATTTAAGAAAAGGATCCACAAGGGTCACTTTTGTGTCTCCTTAGGGCATCTTTTTTTTTCATCCATGCGTTCTTTTTAGTGTACTAATTACATCCTTATTGCATCTTACAAGTGTCTTTATTGCATCTTCTTTAAAGGGCACACAAAAGGAAGTAAGGGAGATGCAAGAAGTATGCAAAAAGGATAGAAAGGAAATACGGATGGAAATATATTTTGCATCCCTCTACCCTTGTATACATGGCTTAAAAGAATTTAAATCCACTTTCTTGTCTTCATTTTGAAATTTATTTCCGGGATTTTTGTGTTGAAGCACTATCTGGATATTGTGGGGACCTACTATCTACATATTGCAGAGAGTATTTAGGTCCAATAGAGATATTTTGGGTCCTGCTTTGGATCGAAGGTAAGAATCTTCCAGGTTTTTTCATTTTTTCCCAAAATTGTTTTTTGAGTTTGTTGTATTAGATCAATTGGGGGAATGATTTTTGTGGTTAGACTATATTTTTTTTGTGGGATTAATTGCATATCTATAGGTTTTTGGGTGAGGTTTGATATTTTAGTGGTAGATTTTTCATGGCTAGGGGCTTGCCTCTCTCTTCATTTTCATCTTCTTCTTCTTCTTCTTCTTCTTTCCCTCCTCCTCCTTCATCTTTTTCCTTTTTCCCCTCCACTTTCCTATTCCTTTCTTAATCCCCCTCCTCCTTTCTTCTCCTCCTCCTTCTCTTCCCCCTCTTCTTTATTGTATTTGTTTTTCTTATCCTCCTCATTCCTTCTTATATCTCTTCTTCTTTTCCTCTTGTTTTCACCTTCATCCTTCCTATAGTGTATGGTTCAATGGTGTACCAAATACACTCGGTGAATATGTTGGAATTGTTGGTGCAAACATAAAATAAAAAGTACAAATTGTGTGAGTGAGAAAAGCAAAATCAATTACATCACATCCCCTAACATGAAACGAATGTAAATCAAAAGAGAAGGAAAAGAAAAACCTTCAAATAGGATTCTTGATAAGATAGTTTTTGTTGTGGAGCAAAAAAAGGTTAACTCAAATAAAGAATCCATCTCTGGTAAGAACCAAATATCAATATAGCATAGAAAAATATCAGAATAACTACTCAACGCCTTGAAAAAGAGAGAATTCCAGATAATAAGCCTCTTCGAGGGGGCAACCTCCTTTTACCCCACATAAATGTTCAAGTACAAGATGATTCCAAATGAAAATGCCTCCTTGGTATATATAGGAGACTAGGAGGTATAATTACAACTAATGGAATAAACCCAACATAAATAAAATAACATTACTAATCTAATATACCCCAATTAAGGGGTAATGAGCCAATATTAGGGCTTAACATGCCCCTCCCCTTGAGAAAAGTGTTGTTCGCAACGCTTGAGTAACTTTGGATGCTTCTGTATAAAAGACTCATCTTCCCAAGTGGAATCTTCAGCCCATA
>JASDQU011311527.1:0-12255 GCA_032191745.1 Picea mariana
TTAGTATTAAATAATATTCCAACACTATGCTCTTCAAAAATTTTCCCTTCTTCGATTATTTGTAGTATTGTGTTCTTTGTTTCATGTTGTGTTCCACCTTGTTCCCCAACGATGTGCATAAAGACTAAAAATTTCCTTGTAAAACCAAAGGGACAAATTGTTAAAGTTGGCTATATGAATCTATATGCTCAAAGTTGGCTAAGGATACATAATTTAATAATTAAGTTGTAAATTGATGAATGCATTATTTATAATCTATTTGTACAATTAGCAGTGCATTTACAATCCAAAAATGATGATTTTTTGCACAAAGATTCACAACATTTTGATGAATCAAAAGATGGTGGGTTATGATAGAAATCAAAGTCACGTTTTCATTTCCAGACATAAAATACTCTATTGTGCAAAAATAGGCAAGAGATGCCTAGTAAAACCCTCGAAATGCACAACATGTTTGTAAAAAGTAACCCAAGGTTGTATTATACCTTAGATTTGAGTTCTGTAAGTTGTTGGGGGTGTGTTTTATCGTATCAAACCTATTCATTGTTTATTTTATAATTGCAAGTTTAAAAAATGTTGTTGTGCAAAAGTGGAAAAGTTTCCTTTCTAATTTGCAAGGTCAAAACTGTACCAAGTGACAAAATTAAAATGCACGCCCAAGCTTCCCTGTAGATCCAAAAATTGTTTTATAAGTTTTAAGATGGAGTTAGATAAATGGTGAATTTACCTATGCATCTAAAGTTCAATTGAAGAATAGGAGAGCTTGTTTTCATGCACCTAGATTTGGGATTTCATGTAAATTTGAATGCAAAACTGCCTTGGAATAAAAATGCACGTCATAGTTTCAATTTTGAGCCAAATTGAATGGTTCAACTTGAATAAGGTGTATTTTGTGATTTTACACCCATCTATAACATTGTATTGGAATTATCAGACATAAACCTACTTGATGTTCATAAAGGCCAAACATTTCCTTGTAAAATCAAAGGGCCAAATTGTTAAAGTTGGCTATATGAAACTACACGCCAAACGTTATATAAGGCTCCATAATTTAGGATTTAAGTTGTAAATTGATGATTACAATATTTATAACCTATTTGTATGATTAGTAGTGCATTTACAGTCCAAAAAGGATGATTTCTATGCTAAAATATGCATGACATTTTGATGAATTAGAGGATGGTGGGTTATGAGAGAAACCAAGGCTAGTTTTGCATTTTTAGTCATAAAAGACTTTTTTGTGTAAAAATACGCAAGGGATTCCTAGTAAAACCCTCTAAATGTACAACATGTTTGTAAAAAGTAACCCAAGTTTGTATTATACCTTAGATTTGAGTTATGCAAGTTGTTGGGGGTGTGGTTTATCATAGTAGACCTATTTTTATTTTTTATTTTGTAATTGTAAGTTTAAAAAGGGTGGTTGTACAAAAGAGGCAAAGTTTTCCTTGTAATTTTCAAGGTTGAAATTGTGCTAAGTGGAAAAATAAAATGCATGCCCAAGCTTCCATGTAGTTCCAAAAATTGTTTTATAAGTTGTAATATAGAGTTAGATAAATGGTAAATTTAAATATGCATGTAAAGTTCAGTTGAAGAACAAGAGAGGTTGATTCCATGCACTTGTATTTGGTATTTCTTGTAAATTTGAATATCTCAAAGTAAAATGCATGCCCTGGTCTCAATTTTGAGCCAAATTGAGTGGTTCAACTTGCATAAGGTGTAGTTAGGATTTTACACCTATATATAACATTAAATTGGAATTTTTAGATAGAAACCTACCTGATGTGCATAAAGTACAAAAAATTCCTTTTAAAACCTGTTGGCACAGGGGCAGACCCAGGGTTCAACACTACAACAACGCACCAACAAAATCCTAACTACCAACCCTTTCGGCAACACCTGCGAAGAAGATGAAGTCTCACCCAAGGTAGAGGCATGGGTGGTTGTAGGACTCAAGTGTCTGGAACCTTAGTTGAGACACAGATCTGTGATTATAATACTTAATAAATCTCTTAGCACCATTAGTTCCTTAATTTGTAATCACTATTCACTTCGCTGATACAACAGAGCTTCGTAGTATTCACACCAATCTATAGTAGTCAAGCACTTAGCATATACAAATGGATCAAAATGAGCATATCAAGCACTAAACATGACTATCTAGATTAGATCTAACATTCTCACATATGATAAGCACAAAGCATAAATAGATCTATCTAAACATATCATAGCACTTAGCATATAACATATGAACACATCAAGACAAAGCACAAACCACACAACACAATGTTTACATGGTTCACCCCCACCCTAGGGCTACGTCCACCAACTCTTCTTCTTTATTGTCTTCAATCAATCGGTTACAAGCACAGAACCTAAAAACCCTTACTCCGCACAGGACATAAGATCTACGCAGCTTACTAGATCCTTCTTTCTTGCGCTACAGCACAAAGCCTTCTACAGTCTCTCACAGGGACTTGCACTCAGCTCTGCAAGTCTTACACAAAATGCACAAAGCCTTGATCACACAGATTCAACTCTTGGCACTTAGCCTACATCACATAGATATATCATCCACTACTTCTCTATATGGCCTAGACATCTATATATACATACAAAATAGGCCTAAACATGGGTAAACCCATGGGTCGACATCCCAATCCTGTTACATAATCCCAAAAACCCAAAAAGGACCCAAAAGTGGGCCGAGGTCCCATGATCTCCGCTTCATCTAGTGCTCCATCTTTGACAGGTTGTCAAAGTCCCAAAAATGTTCAAATATTACCAAGTGTTCCTCAAAACTTGGTCAAGGGCCAACAAGCCCCCAACACTCACCTGTGACTCGTTCTGGGTCACTTTGGTCTAATCAATTCCACCTCGAATGCCTCAAGCTTCTTCGACCTATTGCAGTGCGACAACCTCTTACTCAGTGAACTCCTAGATCACTGCGTTGTTTATGGGCCCTTCCAGGCATTTTTCTGCGGTGATGACAACCTGTTCAAGCTCAGTTCCCTAGGTTTCAACTTCAGTGAACAGTTGACATGCCTTTTCTTGGATTGGTTGAAGTCATTTGGAGACTTCCATCACTTTACTTTGTAGCGTGTGTACAAGTTGTTGGGCGGTGCGTTGTTCTGCAAACCACTTCATTCTTTTGACTGGGGTCAAGGCCTTTAGCTATGCCTATAGCGTATCTGTGTGTTGCTTTACTTCTTGGAACTGTGCCTCCAATGTCTGCAACTTTGGATTCTTTATGAGGTTCTCATAATTCTGGGAGCTTCTAGAGCTCAGCTACTTGCATTCCAAGGCAAAGGTTTTTAATCAACCAACTTCGCTATGGGCAGTTGCCTCCCTTAGATCTCTTACTTCTTGAGGAGTCTCGGGCATGGTACGAAGTTCCAGATCTGCGATGCGATGCTGAAGTTGTTGGATTAATTCTTCAAGTTGTGCCACCTGTCGTGGGACACGTTCTTCAATATTCACTTCTATGACTGTCACAGAGCGAAGTTCTTTGTGAACCCTTTCTTTTTCTTCAAGTTGCTCTACTAGCAATTGGTCCTTGCCTTGCTGTAACTGTGCCTTTTCCTCATCCCACTTCGCTTGCAGGGAAAGATTTTCCCGTTCTGCCTTACTCTATTGTTCTACAAGTGTGTTATGTACTTGTTTCAAAGCCTGGGTGGCTTGTGTTGTGTCTTCTTGAGCTCATCGAAGGCGAGCTTCAACTTTATCGGCGATCTGGTGTAATTGGGTGGGCTCATCGCCTATTCATGCTATTCCAATTGTTAATGGAATAGTAGACTCTGTTTGGATAGACTGGAGTGCCTGTTGCACTTCTTGAAGTTCGCCCCTGATTTGGCTGAATAACTCCTCCTACTTCGCTTCTTGCTTCTATGTGATCTCTAGTGAAGCATCATTCAACGCAGTGATTAAGAAGTCGAAGTCGTCCGGTGTGAGGGTAGTCTTAAACATAGTCTGGGTGGCCTTAGTTTTATTTCGGGATGAGGGCTTTGGTGGGATAATCTTCCTTTTCTTAGAGGGATCCTCCTCCTCTCTAGGAGGAGTAACCTCGCCTTTGTTTTTCTCAACTTCTGTGCCACCTAGTTCTTCACCATCACCTCCCTGCGTAGGTGAGATCGAAGTAGTCTTCAGGGATGTGCTATGGACATCTTGAACTTCATCATCCTTCTTAGTATTGCTTGGTCCAGGTGTATCCGGCATAGCTTCAGGGATTTCCATGTCGGACATTTTAGCGAGGTCCACTGCAACAAGGAGGTCCACCGACCATTCCTTGGTAATCTACACCAAGTCTTCTTCTGTCAACTTGTAGTATGATAGGATTTGTTGTTTGTGCTCATCAGTGCATGCTGTGATATAGGTGAAGTGGCGGTATGCATTGAATTTGATCAAAGGTATAAATCTATGAAGTGTGTTTGGGGTGAGGCGCGGTGTAGATTGGATTGCATTCTTCAATTGGTTGTAATAGGCATGGAAGACGGAATTGGACTACCACTGCTTGTTCATGTCATTGGAGTACCACAACGTACAGAACTTCGCGTCCAGTGGTTCAAAGGGTTCAATCTCCGGAAAAGTGGCACCTTCTGGTAGATCCCAGGCGATGAAAGTGATTAGTATGAGCAACCAACTAAAGTGGAACTCGTACCCTTGGTCTTGCGCTTCTCTACAATCAATCTCTAGCTGGTTTACAAGGTACTGCGCCCAGTTCATCTTTAGTCCCTCGGCGCACTTCCCTGCGAGGTCAACTACAAATCCAGTCACTTTTGCTGGTCTTTTCTTGCGAACTATCTTGCCCGTGATTAGCTGACAGGCAAGGCACACTGTGCCACTCTGGATAGAGCCTACCTTGTAGCCTCGCGTGCCTTTCTCAACATCGCTATAAGTTTTTTTTATCCTCTGTGCTAGTGCTCGATCTGAGGGCTTTCCAGGGTAAAAATCATGTGGGCTAGGGCCTTGCATACTAAGGCCTGTGATCCAATTGATCAAGGTCATATCCACAGTGATGTGGTGGTCCAACCATAAGTATCCTCCGTGGTAGCAAGACAATAGCAACTTGACGCATGCGTTGACTTCCTGGTGTCTGTCGAAGTGCGGGATCTTCATTACATTAAACAGTGTGGATTGTGCGAGGTTCTGTGTCCATGACTGTGGGACAATCTTAGAATTCTTACCTTTGGTCTTGGTTAAGTACTTATGCGGGGCTAACATGTTGTAAACTTTACAATCTCCACAGTTAAAATCACTAAATTTTAGTGCTGCGAGCTTATCCTGGTCAGCATGAATTGCGCGCACCCCTTTCAAAAGGTACGCGATGATCAAAGTGTACTCGAAGTCTCAAGGTACATTGTCATGGTTGATGGCACCACTTAGAGGTGGTAAGTAAGTAGGTAGAATGCATGGGATAAGATTGGCATTTGCGATTTCATCCCTGTGCTTGGTCAGTTTCTCATCAGTCGACCGGGATGGACCAGTGCGAGCAATGGAAGGGGAGGCCCGGGGTCCTCTCATTGACGATGCTTGGACTCCTATAGATACTCCTAGCTTTGACATGACTCTCTCAGTCATTAAGTCAATCAAAACTTCTTCAACTACTTTCTCAACAGCGTTGAGCTCGTCCGACATACAAGCTTGGGTCAACTAGCTCAGGTCTGAAATGAATACAGAGACTATAGTGAACAGTATGGGAACAAGGAAATGATCACAGGGTGAAGTAATCTCAGGTTTCAGGCTCAAATTCTCACTTATAAAAAAATATTCTCGATGCGTGGCGCGATGGACTAAGTAGGGAAACTTAGTAACGGTCTTCTTGCAACGGGTATGAGGCTGCATTAACTTATGTTATGTTCGTTATGGCGTGGTCTAACGGTCTAGTGGTGAGCCATAAATGATTTTCGACCCGTTCGGAGTGGCAGTCGAACGGTTATATTGGCTTCCAACGGCTATATTACTTCGCCTCAGCAAAGTGGCATATTTCGTTGTTCTAATATCTCGGCGAAGCTCCAATTCTACAAAGTGTCTTGCTACGAGGTAGCCTCTGGGATCTTCTGTAATTTTTCAATCTTAGCCTTTTTTTTACTTAGATTTCTATCCTTCTATCCAGTGAGATTCGTCTCGGTGATTCTCTTCTCATTTTGATTCTTATTTTCCTTGGACATAGTCACTTCGTGCTGGTGAGATTCTCTCATAGGTTTTAGTTATATCACTTCTTTTTTGTCTTGGGTAGAAATTTCAGCCTTTTGTGTAGCTTTGGCCTCAACATATGGGCTTCTAGTGTCAGATGGCTTCGAACGGTTCTCTTGTTCTTCTATTAACTGTGTGATCCTTTTAGTCATGAAATCTTTTAACTTTTGTCTCTGCTATTCTAAAACCTCTTCTTCTTCCTTCTTTCTGGCTTCATCTCTTTCAATCCAAGGTTTTCTGAGTAGCATAGTAAACGGGGCATTGTCCTCAATGAATTTGATAATCTCAAAGTGTTCTTTTGTCGAAGTTCCAATGACTGTCATAGGTATTTGAGAGATTTTTCCACATAACATCATCAGTTTTCCTTTGAATAGTCCTATTCCTCCCAATGAGGTAATCATGGCATGCTTCCCTATATCTTCCCAAGTTCTTTCTGGCATAATGTTCACTTGTTTTTCTTCATGAATAATACAGTCAATGTCGAAGTCCCCTATTCTTGCTTCGACTTGCTCATTTTCTTTGAAGATCTCTGGTAATCAGACATCTTTATGTTCCTTCAAGGTTTCTTTCATCTGTATTAATACTTTCTCTGATTCTTGCTAGGTTTCTTCTATAGTCTTAGTCTCTTGATCTCCTTCAGGGTTTTCTTGTTCCATTTCAACTTTTCAAGTCTAGCAATCATTCTAGGGAAATCCAGTACTTCATGGTCCATAGCCTTACAACAGAGGAAACTAGGTTTTCTCCCAGGGAATTCCTTAGCAAGATGTCCCGGTCTTCTGCAGATGTAACAAAGAGTTAATCCTCTCTTTCTCTTCAATGATCCCTGTTACAAGATAAATCAGTATATGCGAACACTAACAGATCTCCCTAGATCCACCTGGATCTAGAACAAAACAGGACAGGACACGACTTTTTCTCTAAGTTGCAGTCATTGAATCTACTACCAAGAAGGAATGAGTGGCATACCTTTATATCGCTTCCTTAGGTCTCTATTGTTCCTACTTCGCTCCAGTGCTCTTATGAGATCAGGTCCAAGACAACACAAACCAACCAAAGTGAAGATACCAAAGTATATTCAACGTCAACCTATGCATATGATCAAGGCGTTATGCAATAAAATAAGAGTGATTTTATGGGAAAGGGACATGTCATTGTATTATATTAAATGAAAGTAGAAGATACAACCAGATCGCCTTGACGTCAAAAGATTCCTTTCAGTGGTCCTTGCTTCCAACACACACACTTTCTCTACACTTGCATGAAGAAGATCCAGTACAACTTGATAGACAAATAGAGTCTTCAAGCTTCAATCTAAACAGGGTTCTTCACACAATTCTTTCATCAATTCTCCATTCAATCTTTCTTAACCTCTTCCTTGAGAAACCCTTCATTATATAGGAGAAGGAGAGATGGTTAAAGGGATGAGGATGATCCCACTAAATCTGAGAAGTCAGTAGGATGCCAACCATGCGAATGCCAACTCATTTTCTAGAAGATACTCTTCTAGAACCTTTGTAACTTCCTCTTCCTTTTAAGCTTCAAAACAGGTTCACACCCTACCTATAGAGAAAAATGTGAACACCTCATAGGCTAGGTATAGGGTTGCATGCAAGAAACAATATTCCCGCACCCTACAACATAGTTAGCCTGCAAACTCATCTTAAAAATATGTTTTGTGGAAGAAGACAGTAGTCACTTTTCTCAGGCAAAAAGTCCTTATGATAGCCTGAACACATAACTGTAGAGACATCACCAGAGTGACCAAAATAATGTGTAGCAGAATGCCCCCCAAAGTATGAGGCTGGAACTCGTGACAGTCGAAATACTTTGTAAAATGTGTGTGTGTGTCAGAAACAAGGATCGCACCTAATCAGAAACCTGCAAACAATCAAGCATATGTAGAATATAATACCAGTTCTGAGATAGGCATTCCCATGCTCAGACCACAAATGAATGAAATCATAAATGTAGGCCATGGCCACCAATCATACACTGTGGATCCATGTCGCCAAAATACCACATAGCCACCAGGAATATATTGTGGATCTATGTGTTTAGAAGACGTAGATTAGGACATAGCCACGTGACATGGATCCATGTGTCAATACAAATTATAAATACTCCAGTGCAGCCTGGGCCAAAAGATAAGACCCAGGGTCTTCAATCCCGTTGTCTGAAAAGTACGAATCTAACCATGTGATTACATGTGTCGAAGTCAAACATGGTAGAAACCACTCGATTACCGGTCATTGATGAAAACCGTTAACAAGTGCGAGGGAAATCACCATTGATGTCAATGACTCCCAAGGTACCTAACTACAATCTGAACAAATGTGAATAAATGAGTTGAAGTCGAAAATTTGGCAGAATCTCTCGATCAGGGACCAATGATGTGAATTCACTGTTGAAAGCGAAGAGACCTGCCATTAAGGCATGCAGGTTCTAAGGTACTAAATGATTTCTAAGTCTTATTCTCGGATAATGAGTTGGAGTCGACGGAAAAAGACTCGTCATAGGAGGGCCTTGATGTATCCCCCATCAATGACACCAAATAAGTAACAGATTTTGAGGGCAAGTCAAAGTACGAATATAATTTGAAATGGAAGGCCGACATGGTAAGAATGGACAACTGCAGATGGTCGACTCAATGGAGAGCTTGTTTGCACTGCTCTTGAACATATCAACGACACGACAATGGTGTTGGAAGCATTGACTCAAAGATGACCCAAGATATGACCTTGTAGTAAGTCAGACGAGAGACAAATGGATTTCCCAAACCAGATTCAAAAGACAAACGAGTGTCATGTTCAAGAGAGACACTCACTGCCACTAATACAAATATCGAAACATATCCCTTTCCCAAAATTTCCCCCACCATTTATGGCGAGTACCTCTTTATTTTTACACAAGCTTGAGGAGGATAACATATGCTTCTTGATGTAAGCTCATCCTTCAGACAAGTCCCTCGGAGTATGTTTAACGAACCCTAAGAAGGAGTGGTTCGGTCCCGTAAGGGCCTTTCGATGTTTGTTTAACCAATCCAAAGATAGAAAACTGAGCGTTTTTCATGTTTTGAGAGTCTGAAAAACACCTAAAGAGAAACTCTCCCAATTCCTTTTTCGTAAATTAGTTTGATGAGACCGAAAAAGTGATAAACTATCGCCCATCGAACGTTTTCTTCAAATACTTTTACGAGCATGAAAAGAACAAGATCGCTCGGCAATATTTTCATTTTATGGAGCGTGAAAAGAGCTTAAAGGATACTCCCTTGTTTTCGTCATTTTCATGTTACCATAACGAGTACTAAAAGATGACAAAAGTATACTCGGTTGTGTTCTCATGTATTTTTGAGCACGAGAACGAACGAAGACTGAGCTCGAGGTTTTCCTTACAAAACCCTAAAAAGTTACTCGTTCATGTGATGAATATAAAAAAGAGAAAAGATGTATGTATACCGTCGTTTGGACTTCTAGGTCAGCTATCTGCAAAAAACCATACTCACAAAACCATTAGGTATTAGGTTTTTAGACAAAAGTAATAGAAATAATATAAAAATCAACGAAAAATAGTAAAAAGGTGAATAAATATGGGTAAAAAGGGTTTTTTACCATTTCATTGTTACTTTGCAAAAAACTTGTCCAACACACCTTTTTTTCTCAAATTTCATCAGTCGATCGCAGGAGCTACAAGTGATCACTTAGCAAACGATTTTGGCCAATGAGGTAATCTCTTGATTTTTCAACTTTTCCATGGTTTACTTTAGATTTTTATTGGCAATTTTAGAGTTTTGAGTCCATTTTAGGGACGGTGGGTGCGTTCAAGCATTCTCACAGGTGGGCCATTTGGGACCTATGAGAATCTAAGATTTTCGCAGGTGGGCTTCAATGCACCTGCGAGAATCTCGCACTATGCAAAAACTTCACCTGCGAGGGCCGAAAAATAGATTTTTTTGTGTGGTTTTGCTCAATAAAAATTTGTTCAAGAGGTTAAAATGAGTTGTTGACTTCCTTCTCATGACTCCATTGCAGGTATTGATCATCACGATGTTGGAATGGAGGGAAAGGGAACACGAGGAGGATGATGTCATTGCTGAAAATGATCCACGTACAGTTTCTTCTCTCCGGGAATGTGGGATCTTAAAATATTTTCGGATCCCAGGCATGAGAGCCCAAATCAGGTTGTTAGAGTACCTGGTCCACATGTGGGATGTGGACCAATAGATATTTTATGTAGGGGTCCACATGCTTTCACTAGATATCGAGGATATCTATTTTCTGACGGGGTTGTCATGACATGGATCCCATGCGACTTTGACCGGAGGTAGGGGTGGTGGACTTCCTATGAGCGAGTATGTTTGCCGACATTGTGTTCCTAAGGTAGAGAGAAGCAAGGGTAAGGTTTCCATTTGGGGGGTCCAAGATTTGACCCTACAGACTATCTTGTTTACCATTGCACACATGGTTGGGACTGCGACTCCGCACATGGCTCTCCAGAGATATTTCCAATACATAATAGAGTGCACAGAGCCTTGGGTTTTTAACTTGTCGGATGTGGTTCTCAGTAGCATGAAAAGGAAACTAACCAAGTGTAGAAGGGGTGACCTAACGCAGTTCAGGTACAGGTCGATTTTGGTGTCTTTCTTCCTTGAGAGGGTCCCATTGTTGTGTCTACAGGTAGATTGGGGTTTATCGGCTCCACAGGATCCGAGGATGCTGAGGTGGTGTAACCTCATGGCTCGACACGTAGCAGGGCCTATAATCAAATATAATGATTCATTTTTTGACTGGTTGAGGCCCCAGATGCTGATGATCGATGACTACGCATATGCTAGTTTAGATTTCCAAGGAGATCTGGATTTGGTCCTGCCTGAGGATGCTCAGTGGGGTGACTTAGGTGAGAAGTACACATTTTGTTCTTTTTAAATGTTTTTGCAAATTTTATTATATAAAATGTTTTTATATTTTCGATCCAAGGACTAATCAAAAATTTCTCTTGACAACACAGATGTGGGGCTATATCGACCACTAGGGAGTTCTCCCATTCAGAGGCGAGGAGAAGTGGCTCTGGTGGCAAGATGGGATGCTAAGGACTACGAGGTGATTGAACAGAACTTAGAGGGACTGACTGCAGATGTCTCGGACATCATTATTGGAGAGATCCTGAGATGTTATCAGCGCCATACTGTGGGCGTGCCCGAGTCTCTCAATCGACTGCTCCGTAGGCTAGCCCGAGCAGTTGTATGTTATTGTGAGCATCATCCGTGATGCTATTTTATGGAATCTATGGGCTTCATATTTTGATATTTTGATCTTTGGACAGAAACTTTTTGTAAAAACTTTTGATCATTATATACATATAAACTGCTTTTACCGGCTTATTTTGTGTTGTATAATACATGTGATGTGTGATTGGTTCATAAATGTCCCAAATGTTTGTCTAACACATAATTAGCTAAAGAATCAGTCCATCTATTTAGACATCTAGGAATGTGTTGATATTCGATATAATCAAAATAACGTTCCAAGAGGCGAATTCGTAAATATACCCATAATAAAGTAGGACTTCGGATAGCATAGAAATTACTTAATTGTAGTACTACTAGCTACAAATCAAGTCATATAACTAGGTGGTGGATACCAAGTGAAATAGCATCAATCAACAATTTGATGATGGCGCTATATTATATGATATTATTGGTCGCACGACCGAGGAAAACACCTCGTAGACTGATGAGTTCATTTGTAGGTGCGTAAATTGCCCATGCAACAGAAGATAAGTTTTGAGTACTATGACTAGCGCCATCGGTGAAGCCAATGTGGGGTAGCGAAGACTCCGACATCTGGAAACCAAGTTCAATGCAAGGTAAGCGGTTGAGGGAAGAAACCAAATAACGAAAAAGCACACTAAAGTAACACACAAAAAGTATGATACAATAAAATAAAAGCATTCGTGCACAAATGATCTAAGCATAGTATTTCTTTAAGTAAATCCCATTTATGGGTTCACTCAAAGGGATACCATCATAGTCCACTAACTCGTAGGCTCCTTTTTCCAACACCCATCTGA
>JASDQU011311527.1:13954-25045 GCA_032191745.1 Picea mariana
TTATTTTTTTTCTTTATAGACTTATTTTTGTCTGTAGTTTTTTTTTTCTTATAATTAAAGAAAAAATATTATCATTTTTTATCATTGGTTGGTATTCCTCTGTTAATTATTTGAAGTTTTTTTTCTTATAATTAAAGAAAAAATATTATCATTTTTTATTATTGGTTAGTATTCCTCTGTTAATTATTTGAAGGATAATTAGTAGGAACTAGATCTTCTACGGTGGTAAGGGAACTATTATCTTATTTATTTATTGTTGATGTTATTTGTGCCAACAAAATGAATCCAATTGTTTTGGAATTGAAACACTAGTGAGTAAATTTTCAAGCTATGTTGGTAAAAACAATTCCATTAAATTAAAATATGGGAGATTCTTCTAGCTAGATATTAAACTACATATTGTTTTGATTTTTTTCTCAACTAAAGTTGTTTTGCCCTTTAGAAATTCTTCCAAAAATTGTACAAAGCATTCATTTTCGCATCTTCAAGAAATTTCTCTGCTTGCAATGTATCCCACTTAAACTTATTTTTTCCACAACATAACACATATCCCATTTTAACCATTTTTGGTTGCAACTTATCATATCATTGCAAACTTTTATTCATCGCAACATAGGGAAATTTCTAAGAGAATTGCTTTATTTGTTTGCAATGTATCGCATCAACTGAAATTTCTGTTTACCCTTCCATGCTGCACTATTTTTTTTTCTCGACTCATCGCATGAACCCAAAATTTTCTTTTCTCTTGGTGTATCACAATAAAAAAATTTACACATGCAATGTATCACTTGGAAAATCACTTTTGAGAAACTTAGATATATCTAAGTTATTACCCATTTTACCTTTTCTAGTATCTTGTTTATGGGGAATTCCCTATTGTATTTAGTAGACTATATTATATGTGTGAATGTAATTGTTTAAGACTATTTTACAATGGATCTCTATCATCACATTCTTTGTGATGTACTGCACCGACTGAAGCTTTCATTCACCTCATCATATCACACTAAATTTAATTTTTTCAAATACTTTTATGAGCGTGAAAAGAACAAGATCGCTCAACAATCTTTTCATTTTATGGAGCGTGAAAAGAGCTTAAAGGATACTCCCTTGTTTTCGTCATTTTCGTGTTACCATAACGAGTACTAAAAGATGACAAAAGTATACTCAGTTGCGTTCTCATGTATTTTTTAGCACGAGAACGAACGAAGACTAAGCTCAAGGTTTTCCTTACAAAACCCTAAAAAGTTACTCGTTCATGTGATGAATATAAAAAAGAGAAAAAATGTCTGTATATCGTCGTTTGGACTTCTAGGCCAGCTATCTACAAAAAACCATACTCACAAAACCATTAGGGTATTAGGTTTTTAGACAAAAGTAATAGAAATAATATAAAAATCAACGAAAAATAGTAAAAAGGTGAATAAATATGGGTAAAAAGGGTTTTTTACCATTTCATTGTTACTTTGCAAAAAACTTATCTAACACACCTCCTTTTTTTCTCAAATTTCATCGGTCGATCGTGGGAGCTACAAGTGATCACTTAGCAAACGATTTTGGCCAACGAGGTAATCTCTTGATTTTTCAACTTTTCCATGGTTTACTTTCGATTTTTATTGGCAATTTTAGAGTTTTAAGTCCATTTTAGGGTCGGTGGGTGCGTTCAAGCATTCTCGCAGGTGGTCCATTCGGAACCTGTGAGAATCTAAGATTTTCGTAGGTGGGCTTCAATGCACCTGCGAGAATCTCGCACTATGCAAAAACTTCACCTGCGAGGACCAAAAAGTAGATTTTTGTGTGTGGTTTTGCTCAATAAAAATTTGTTCAAGAGGTTAAAATGAGTTGTTGACTTCCTTCTCATGACTCCATTGCAGGTATTGATCATCACGATGTTGGAATGGAGGGAAAGGGAACACGAGGAGGATGATGTCATTGCTGAAAATGATCCGTGTACAGTTTCTTCTCTCCGGGAATGTGGGGTCTTAAAAAAATTTCAGATCCCGGGCATGAGAGCCCAAATTAGGTTGTTAGAGTACCTGTTCCACATGTGGGATGTGGACCAATAGGTATTTCATGTAGAGGTCCACATGCTTTCGCTAGATATCGAGGATATCTATTTTCTGATGGGGTTGTCATGACGTGGATCCCATGCGACTTTGACCGGAGGTAGGGGTGGTGGACTTCCTACGAGCGAGTATGTTTGCTGACATTGTGTTCCTAAGGTAGAGAGAAGAAAGGGTAAGGTTTCCATTTGGGGGGTCCAAGATTTGACCCTACAGACTATCTTGTTTACCATTGCACACATGGCTGGGACCGCGGCTCCGCACATGGCTCTCCAGAGATATTTCCAATACGTAATAGAGTGCATAGAGCCTTGGGTTTTTAACTGGTCGGATGTGGTTCTCCGTAGCATGAAAAGGAAACTAACCAAGTGTAGAAGGGGTGACCTAATGCAGTTCGGGTACAAGTCGATTTTGGTGTCTTTCTTCCTTGAGAGGGTCCCATTGTTGTGTCTACAGGTAGATTGGGGTTTACCGACTCCACAAGATTCGAGGATGCTGAGGTGGTGTAACCTCATGGCTCGACACGTAGCAGGGTCTATAATCAAATATAATGATTCATTTTTTGACTGGTTGAGGCCCTAGATGCTGATGATCGATGACTACGCATATGCCAGTTTGGATTTTTGAGGAGATCTAGATTTGGTCCTGCCTGAGGATGCTCAGTGGGGTGACTTAGGTGAGAAGTACACGTTTTGTTCTTTTTAAATGTTTTTGCAAATTTTATTATATAAAATGTTTTTATATTTTCAATCCAAGGACTAATCAAAAATTTCTTTTGACAACACAGATGTGGGGTTGTATCGACCACTAGGGACATCTCCCATTCAGAGGCGAGGAGAAGTGGCTCTGGTGGCAAGATGGGATGCTGAGGACTACGAGGTGATTGAACAGAACTTAGAGGGACTAACTGCAGATGTCCCGGACATCACTATTGGAGAGATCTCGAGATGTTATCAGCGCCATACTGTGGGCGTGCCCGAGTCTCTCAATCGACTGCTCCGTAGGCTAGCCCGAGCAGTTGTATGTTGTTGTGAGCATCATCTGTGATGCTATTTTATGGAAGCTATGGGCTTCATATTTTGAGATTTTGATCTTTGGACATAAACTTTTTGTAAAAACTTTTGATCGTTATATACATATAAACTACTTCTACCGGCTTATTTTGTGTTGTATAATACATGTGATGTGTGATTGGTTCATAAATGTCCCAAATGTTTGTCTAACACATAATTAGCTAAAGAATCAGTCAATCTATTTAGACATCTAGGAATGTGTTGATATTCGATATAATCAAAATAACGTTCCAAGAGGGGAATTCGTAAATATACCCATAATAAAGTAGGACTTCGGATATCATAGACATTACTTAACTGTAGTACTACTAGCTGCGAATCAAGTCATATAACTAGGTGGTGGATACCAAGTGAAATAGCATCAATCAACAATTCGATGATGGCGCTATATTATACGATATTATTGGTCGCACAACCGAGGAAAACACCTCGTAGACTGATGAGTTCATTTGTAGGTGCATAAATTGCCCATGCAATAGAAGATAAGTTTCGAGTACTATGACTAGCGCCATCGGTAAATCCAATGTGGGGTAGCGAAGACTCCAACATCTGGAAACTAAGTTCAATGCAAGGTAAGCGGTTGAGGGCAGAAACCAAATAACGAAAAAGCACACTAAAGTAACACACAAAAAGTATGATACAATAAAATACANGCCCATTTCTGGGTTCACTCAAAGGGATACCATCATAGTCCACTAACTCGTAGGCTCCTTTTTCCAACACCCATCTGACAATATAAGGACCTCGCCACATAGCCTCAAATTTTTCGTCTCCTAACAAATCTCGATCTTGTTCCTAAAGGAGAACTAGATCTCCTTCAGAGAACACACGTGGTTTGACATGTTTATCATATTGAGCATTGATGCGTTTCTTCTGGGTTTCTATAATTAGGGTGGCATCGCGACGGGTTTCGTCTAGTTGCATAAGATACAACAGACGTTCTTCTTCAATGGAAGTGTTTGGGAGAAGTTCAAGGGAAAGATTTAGAGATGGTATCTCACATTCAATCGACAAGATGGATTCTATACCATAAACTAACTGGAAAGGTGAAAACCCGGTAACAGACTTGACAGATGTCTGGTAAGCCCACAATGTCGAAAAAAACATCGTGTGCCAACTAGTTTTGTGAATCCCTATCATTCGTCGAAGCATGGTAATTAGGACTTTGTTTATTGCTTCAACCTAGCCATTGGCCTGTGGGTAATAGGGTGTTGAGTTTTCATGGCGAAGACCCAACTTTTCGGTGAGTTCAGACATCATAAAGTTTCTAAAGTGGATACCGTGATCAGTAATGATAGCTTGAGGAACACTAAACCGAGCAATGATGTGATTGAATATGAATAGTGTTGCAGTCTTTCCGGTATTATCGAATGTTGGCATCGCCTTGGCCCATTTCTTAAAATAATCTACGGCTAAAATAATGTATCCATGCCCCCTGGCCAAGTGAGGGTGACATGTCATGAAATTGATACCCCATTTTGCAAAAGGTCCNCAAGGGCAAGATTTAGAGATGGTATCTCACATTCAATCGACAAGATGGATTCTATACCATAAACTAACTGGAAAGGTGAAAACCCGGTAACAGACTTGACAGATGTCTGGTAAGCCCACAATGCCGAAAACAACATCGTGTGCCAACTAGTTTTGTGAATCCCTATCATTCGTCGAAACATGGTAATTAGGAATTTGTTTATTGCTTCAACCTGGCCATTGGCCTGTGGGTAATAGGGTGTTGAGTTTTCATGGCGAAGACCCAAATTTTCGGTGAGTTCAGACATCATAAAGTTTCTAAAGTGGATACCGTGATCACTAACGATAGCTTGAGGAACACCAAACTGAGCAATGATGTGATTGAATATGAATAGTGCTGCAGTCTTTTCGGTATTATCGAATGTTGGCATCACCTCGGCCCATTTCGTAAAATAATCTACGGCTACAATAATGTATCCATGCCCCCTAGCTAAGTGAGGGTGACATGTCATGAAATCGATACCACATTTCACAAAAGGTCCAAAGGATACTACAAGGTGTAGAGGAGCAGGCTGTGATCGTATTTTATTGTTGTAGTTTTGGAAAGCATGGCATTTTTGGATAGAAATAATACAATCATTGAATAAAGAAGGCCAAAAATACCTAGCTCATAAGATCTTTTGGGCAGTAGCATACCCAAACATGTGACCACCACATGCTCCAGAATGGCAGTCATTCAGTGTTTTCTTGGCTTCGTCAAATGTGAGGCAGCATCGAAAAACGGAGTCAATCCCACGACGATAAAGAGTATCACCGAGGATAATATACTGACGGGCTTGGTAGCGTATGCGATGACAGTCAGTGATAGACAAATCGGGCCAGAAAGTCTGGGTCTAGAGATATATGATGATATCCCCATACCAAAGGTCATAAGAACTGATCAGAAAAAGGGATTCATTGGGTAATGAATCCTCTGCTACATTTTTCATCTCAAAACAGGGAAGGTCGCATATCAATTCGACAAACACCAAGGATTTCTTAGACTTAGCGTGTTCAAATTCTAAGTCAAACTCCTGGAGTATTACGATCCATTTGGAGTATTTTCCCCCTAGTAATTGGTGTGTAAGAATGTGTTGCATAGGGTTGCATTTGGAAATCACAGTAGTCTTGCATAAAAGGATATAGTGCCGGAAACGTTGAACAGCTTGGATGAAAACCAAGGCTAGGTTTTCAACATGTAAATACTTTGTTTCGGTAGTCGAGAGACTTCGACTCAAATAATAAATGACATGTTCGTCATGAGAATCATCCTCCTGGACTAGAATAATAGAAATGGTAGAGTCTGAGGTTGCGAGATACAGGAAATAATCTCAACTGTAATCGGGTGGGAAAAGTAGTGGGGTATGGGTTAAGGTCAATTTTAAAGCGTAGAAATCTTTGTGGGCAGTGGTATCCCATACAAATTCAGAACCTTTCTTGAGCAGTCAAGTAAAACCAAGATTTAACTCAGCATAGTTTGGGATGAAACAACGTAGAAAGTTTGCCTTCCCTTGCAAACTTTGTAGCTGGCGAAGTGAGGAAGGAGGGAGATTGAGAATCATCTCATCCTTCAAAGGATCTACCCTCATCCCTTGACGTGAAACAATAGATCCTAGAAGTTAGTCGGATTCTACACAAAAAACACATTTGTGGGGATTCAAGCGTATAAGGTAAAACCGACAGTGAAGGAAAATGGTGGGAAGGTGTGTTGGATGATCTACACAGTGCATGGAATGAGCTAGTAAGTCATCGAGATATGGCTGCACAATGTGCTTTATATAATGAAAGGAATAAGACATAGCACGTTGAAAAGTTGCGTCGACATTCTTTAAACCAAAGGGAAGTTTTCAGTAGGTGAAAGTACCCCAAGGACAAATAAAAGCAGTCATGTGTTGGTCTGCGGGTACGATATTGATTTGATTATATCCAGAGAAACCATCCATCAGAGAGAATATTTCACTTCCAGCACAATCATCGACAATCTGGTCAACGAAGGGGGTAGGAAAGTTGTCTTTAGGACAAGCTTTATTAATGTCTCTATAATCAACGCATACTCGGATCGTACCTTGTTTCTTGTTAACCAGAACAAGATTGGAAACCCAGTCAGTTAGAGCCACAGGGTAAATAAAGCTAGCTTTGAGAAGTTTCTCAACTTCAAGCTTGATAGCGGCTGCTTTACGTGGGTGGACTGATTGAAGTCATTGCCAGATGGGTTTAGCACCCGGGTATGTCTTAATCTCGTGTACAACAATGTCGAGGTCAATACCCGACATTTCTTCATAGCTCCATGCGAAGATGTCAAGAAATTCTTGGAAAAGAGACTTGTAGGTGACAACTTCATCATGGGAACACGAAGCTCCGATATGCACATTTTCGACAACCCCAGGTTTGATGGATATGTCGAGGGGGATGGTGGGTGAGATATTACTTAAGTTACCTTCGTAGAACATATCGTGTATAGACTCGAGAACGGTAGAAATGATGACAACGGTCGACAAGGTCGAGATCCATTGGTAACTCTCAATGGTGTGTTGTTCTAGTAAGAGAATGGAACGATGATGTCCATCGTCCCAAGAGGTATCTTCCATGGACATAACAGACATAATCATCTTGTCCATAGGAAAAATGACATGGAATGGATCCAGAGATAAATCACCAAGAGAGGGGGTAGAAGGGGTTGTCGATTGAATGGATTGATAAGCGGATTCGACCGGACTCAAAGGCATTTGGTCACCATAACGAAGATGATCACAAGGTTTGGGTACTATCCATGGCTCATAAGATGTAGGCGTTTCTCGAACAGAGGTGGAAATCATATTGATCGAGGCGACGAATGGATGTGGAACAACGGGTGGTGGAATGGGAAAAGTACCCATCAAAGAGGAATCTTTAAGAAGACCAACACTGACATTCTCATATTCAGGGGGTGTTTTTGTAATGAAAGGTACATTGTTGGTATGTGCATCGGAGTAAAAGAAGGCCAATTAGTACATCGTAATTACTTTTCCTTGATGTGGGAAACGTACGACATGGAAAATAGTGGACACAATGGCACGCATGGAATCGATCCAACTACGACCGAGCAGAAGGTTGTAATCGAGAGGAGTGTCAAAGACCTCCACTTCAACGTTGACCATTTTTCCTTCTAACGTAATAGGCAATGAAGGGAGGACACCGTAAAGCTTAAAACTAGAGCCATTGAAGGCTTTGAGCATGTTGTGGGATTCGGTTAAAGGAGGAGATTCAATGGCTTTCCAACAGGTAATAGACATGACACATTTCGAGGCACCCTCATCAATAACTGTTCTACAAATGTTCTTGTCGGAGACAATAACTTGTATTTGGAATGCGAGTTGAGGGGGTAACCTTGGAATGTGATCTTCC
Organism: Picea mariana; assembly: GCA_032191745.1. NCBI lineage: Eukaryota > Viridiplantae > Streptophyta > Pinopsida > Pinales > Pinaceae > Picea > Picea mariana. The sequence continues at coordinate 21,984 of JASDQU011311527.1, forward strand.
AAGTCAAAAATTATTAAATTTGTATTGGTAGGGTCGATTCCACCAATAGATTTCAACAGTGCCTTCCGTTGTATAGGAAAACTATGAAGGACTTCAAGGGCTGACATCGTGGACGGTGCTTGGGCCAGATCTTCGACAATATTGTAGTTATGGGCAACACGTGCATGAGGATTGAAAGCAGATTTTTGGACAACACCCTTTGGGGGAGGGCGAAGAAATGTATCTAGGCTCGGTCATTCGAGATGAAGAGGACCATTGGTAGGTGGAGTCGTGGGAGATGGTTGGACCAACGAAGGAGGTATTTCATCAACCTTCTCTTTGGAGGAAGAATAATCTTTGGCTCGAGTGGTAAGTGTGATGTCATTCTTCTTTGAATCACCTATACACATTAAGACATAGGATGTAGTGGAGGGGGAAGGTTGGTCATCAATGACCAATTGGGCCTGTTGTTGAGAAGGGAAGGGTTGTGACAACACGGCCAGAGTAGGCAGTTTTGGGGTCCCTTGAAGGAACTTAGTAACCTTGGCTCGTCTTGGACAATCCTTAGTGTAGTGATGATCACTACAGATAAGAAAAGGGTATCGGGGTTTGTGCTTATCCTTATTGTCGACAGGTTGTGTTTGGGTCTTCTCAGATTGCGGATTATTTTTATTCTCATTCTTACCCTTCCCTTTTTTGGATTTATTTTTTCCAATGGGGGTAGATTGAACAGAGTTCACCTCATAAGTCTTTCCAGTGGGAGGGGTAGGAGACGGAGCATTTTGAACATTAGAAGCAATGAATTTGGGGTTGTTGCTAGAGGCTTGTACGGAATGGGGTTGGGCATGGAAAGTTCTAATCACACCATCAACTGCATGAGAAGCAACAAGAGTAGTTGAAGTAGTAGAAGTAGAAGGACGAGGTGCGTCAGGGAGTAAGTCGTAAAGAATACCCGTTTGTGAGTAAAGGAGGTCGAGGTATTGATCATGACTGATCGTCTGTTCTTCTATAACAACTCCACCCATGGTGATGTCACGAGAGATGTCATTCACGAATGATTTCATGAACCACTCTGCCATCGACTGATCGAGAATTTTGAGTTTGATGAGACGTTGTCTCCATCGCCACTCATGAATGTGATCAGAGATATGAGTGGCTTTGGTTTGGTTGAAAGAACTCAAAATTTCGGTTCTCGTTTCGTAACAGATCGGTAATTGGTAGTGGGTGAGGAAATCCATAGAGAGGGTGTTGAAGTCGGTGAAGAAGCCTCGTGGGAATTATATATACCACTTCACGGTGGAACTTGTGAGAGTTCACTGAAAAAGGCGTAAACGAATAGAGTCATCCATCAAAGAGTTGGATGAACACCAAAGGTGAAAATTCATTACATGATTTTTTGGGTCCTCTCCTAGTTTACCATCGAATTTAGGTATGTCGGATGGTAGTTTGTCCGGTATCACGGGCCATTGAGGAGAGTGATGGATTGGATCATTTAAAATTATCGATGGATCAGGGAGGTCCAAGGTGGCTAAGAAGGGTAACTGTCTATTCACATGTGGGTACTGGTGACATTGGGGAGGGAGCCCAATAGGTATACCAGTAGGACCATAAGTTGTTTGCATATATTGCAAATATCCACATAGATTCAGTTGTTGGTGTGGAGGCAAGTAATTTATAAGGTTGTATTGGTTGGGGTTGTTCCCTTGAATAGGGGCATGGGGTTGAGCGTTCGAGCCCCAAATGGGATTGGACGTACCTAGATATGGTTGGCCTGTACTAGGGGGTATGAAGGAGCTAGCTTGAGGCTATTGCCCCCCAGTCAAGTGAGGATTGTTTTGAATAAGATAGTTCCAATACTGGGCCAACGATGGAGATATGTTTTTTCCATAGGGTGGGGTAGGTGGGGGTTTCCCTCCAATTGGGGGTTGCATCCCAATTGGTATTTGTCTTGCAAAATGGGATTGGGTTTGACCTCCTTGGTGAAATTGTCCACTGACAGGAATATGGTAATTAGGTGTGAAAGACAAGATGGTGCCACTAGGTTCGGTGCCTCTGATAGGGGATGGAAGAGGTCCTCTGAAAGGGGGTTGAGGAAGTGTAGGAATGAAACTAGGAATGAGATGGTGCCTAGAAGGAGTAGAAATGACAAGAGTTTCAGATGGGATTTGTGTAGGAGTGGGAATAGAATCATTCAACACATGATATCTGAGGGTAAGTGTTGGGGTGAATCTAGGTGAAAGCGGTGTGCCAATGGGAGCTTGGCTAGCCACCATAATCCCAGTGTGAGGACTCATAGTATCTGGGACCATTGTGTAATGGACCATTTGTAGGGGGATAGTTAAGATGTGGTCAGTTGGCAGAGCGTCTGAACCAGGAAAATAATAGGCAGTAGTAAAAGGTATTGTGTCTGGATCGGATGCTTCAAGAAGCTCAGGTGTGACAGTGATATCAACGCCTACTCCTGAGCCAAAGAGATCCCGACTAAAAATGCCAGTAGTCCAAAAAGGATCTTAACCCTCAGGTCCTGTGAAAGGTCCAGTTGGTAATCCAGAAGACTCAACAACTATTTCTCTGGAAGAATTCACTCGAACAATACGTCTCACAGAGTCGGGAGGAAGTCGGAAGTCCTCTCAAGAATTGGTAATTCAGAACCGTTCTAAAGAGTTAGTTCTTTCCACTTGTGGAGTGGCAACATCTTGGACTTCACTCTGTTGAGGAGAGCCCTTCGGTGAGTTGGTAGGAAAGGGTTGAGAACTTTCCAGATCTTCTAGGGGTAGGCCTTGCATTCTATGTGAACGGCGTGGAGGGTCAATTGTGATCGAGTTAAAATCTTACAAAAGAAATTCTATGGCCAACTTAGGTAAACAAACAGCACGTGCTAGTAAAATCTAGGAATCAAAACCAAGCAAACAAGACCTTCCAATTCTTAAGTCACTAGTTGGTGATGAAATCCAACATCACAACGACGAGACAAGAAGGGGCTGGGCTAGGGTGGAAAAGTTACGTTGACGACCTACTTAACGGACTTACACCCTGGTGCAAGCTCCCACACATAATCGTGGGTATACCCTCCAAGGAGCCCG
>JASDQU011311528.1:0-12071 GCA_032191745.1 Picea mariana
ATTATGTAGTACAGAAAAAAATAGATAGATCTTCACTGTCAAGTTAGATCGTACTTATTTCAAATTTGATAAAAACATAAAATAAATTAATTTTATGATATTTCATTTATTATACATAATTGGTCTAGCTTAGTCGGTGGGCGCGCATTTGCTTTTCGTTTTTCCAGTTTCAATGAGAATTTCTCTTTCTTTCAAATTGATAAAGTGATGAGATCCGTCACGCCTCTTCATGCCTAAAAGATGTGTAGGTAAACTAAGTTTTGACGTTAAGTCGAAGAAAAAAGATTGCTCGACAGTGATGGGAAGATAGATGTTGAATTCATCGCTCAGAGATTCAAAGAAAAAAAAGAGATCATCAACGTAAGAGTCAGTCAAACGTTACAGCGTTTGAGAAAAAAGAGAACATCATTTTCAACCATGAAACCATCATATTTTAGAATCTATCGCCTGACCTGTTCACTCGCAACCTGTATTTTCTCTTCCTGACCTGTCCATTCTCGTACAGATAGGTCTCCCCTTACTCGTTCAAACTGATAAGGCAAGGATATGTCTTCTCCTCTATTAGACATCTTGTAGATGGGAAGTAAGAGTCAACGAAGTCATGATTAATGAAGCAAAGTTATTTGACAATAGATTAAGAGAGTGTTTATGAAGTTACTTGACAATAGATCAGATCAAGAGAGTGTTTATGAAGTTTTATAAGAAGTTAAGTCATGGTTGATATGTTATGATCAACTAAGGAAAATTACTTGACAATAGACTAAGTGAGTGTTTATGAAACTTTATAAGAAGATCAAATCCAAGTTTTGCAGGTTATAGATCACTTCCATTGATTTAAGATTAAGAAGGTGTTCCTCATGTGCCATGTTTATTTATGTTTCCATATTTAAAAAATATGTGGTTCATGAATTTTCATTTGTTTAGTGCATTTATTCATGGATTTAGTTGATATCTAATTTTTTATTTGTTAAATTAATGATTGAAAATTAGATGGATATCAATATTGAAAATTTATCAAATTAAGATGGAAAGATAGTTTCCTTAAGTCAAAAAGTGATACACCTTGATATAAAGTCAAGTTTTTTCAATTGATAAGATAGTTATTGAGCAAGGAGATTTGGTCTAAAAAAGAGAACTAGAGATTGATTAAGTCTATCACTAATTGAACTGCACTTGAGGGTTTATGTTAGGAATTTGTCTAAGTGTGGTGGATGTGTACTAAGTAATGCATGTATATACAAGTTAAACTTGTGGTAATTGTTGTTGCGGTCATATTAATTCTACTAGTGCTTGACTCATGTTTACAAAAATAAAAGTGCCTTTCTTGTCTTTCTTTGCTTTCTGAAATTAGTAAAGGATACCATATTAACCCTAAACCTCCCTTAAAATTTGGAGGACAAATTGTGGTCTAGTGGCCCTATGAATAGATTTGAATGTATGAGTTTGCTTATTACCAACACAAATATATCTTCACTCTGGATCTATTATGCATTGAGAGACATTTGAAATAAATCGAGATGCAAATATTTTAGTTCTTAAAAGATCCTGAGTTAAGATGGATCCACATTGATATGTTTGTGTATATATATAAATTAATGCTTGGTATTCTTTTCTTATCATTTTTTTTACATTGTGTATTTTATGCATTGAATGATACATGGGTTTTTTACGGATTTGATTTGTTTATGTTCAATCTTTATGTGTCTATGTGTGTGGGGGGGGCAACAATATGATGAAGATGGAGTTATGTCCAGAGGAAAAAAATGACAAATCTCACCATGGAAACGTGAGCCAAAGTAGACATCAATCAATTAAACAACGCTCACACCATGGACACTCATGAGTTGATGATCCTTCATTGGATTAACTTGGCCTCATTACACATCTTATTAAATTTCCCTACTACTATTTGACTTCACAGTGACAGAATAACTTACCTTCATTGATGGCTTTCCAAACTCACTAGTTGGGATGTGACCTAATTACTTCCATACATGTTTCTGATGGACCCTCATGCACCAAAACATATCAGAACTTGACCCCCTAGACAAACCCTCCTACATGTGCAACCCCACCTTCTCCTATTTCCTTAGACCCGACCCATTGTCCACCTACCCCACTAACATCTACGCCTACTGTTATCTCCTCAAATAACATAGTCAAATTTGTTAATTTTAAGTTTCGGTGGCTTAAATGCAAATTTTGGGGCTCTCCTAGCCACCAAAATCGCAGACAAGTTTGAAATGGTTACATCACTGTCAATCTTGGAGCAGTGATTATGCTATAGATATGGGGGAACTTTTGCTGGAGGTTTCAACACATAGTACAGGGTTCATGTGATGTTGAAAGCGATAATATTAGAACTAATCTTTGAAGCCTCTATTTCAAAAGTTGTTGCTCCTATTAAACTAGCATTTAAATCCAAAATATACCTCGGCCTAGCTCTATCAAGATTGCAGTTGATATTCCTATGTTAACTTAACCATGTGTTTTATATGCTCTATTTCCTTTTGTGTTTGGAGGAACATGTGCCATATTTGGTACATTCGGTTGTGGTAAAACTATCATCACTCTTGCAAACAAAGGCATACCTCATCATAGCTGTTGCAGATAAGAAAACATGATCAAAAGGTGTTGGATCAAATCATGTGTTATTTTGTTTTGAAACAAATACATACTAAAGAGATACAACACTGATTTCTGCGTCTTATTTGAAGCATCCCTGAACTTAAATGAACAACCTTGAAGATCAAGAAGCTTAGAGGAAACCTATTTTTGCAATCTTGAAAGTTATTTTCAAAACAGGGCTTTTGGTGGCTTAGGCAGGCTTTCATAGCTTCCCTTAGCTACCGAAAGCATATCTTTCGGTAGCTTACAGGCTAGAAATTTTGGCTCCTTAGCCACCGAAAGCGCAGAAAATTGCAGAATGCTCTTATTTTCGCTTAGATCGATTATTTTTGTTTCCGGATCATGTGGGGATGGTTTTTAATGAAATATAATATTTAAAGGGATATAGAATATCATCCCTTTTCAGGTTTTGAGGTAGATGAGAAGACAAGAAGACTAAGTGGTCTTTCTATTTTTGGGTAAAAATGCACAGATTTTAGTCAAAAAGTCAAAATTCGACTTGAAAAAAGTGTATTCGAGAGCAGATGATGACTATTACTCAAATATATTATCAAATATCATTCATGGGTGCAAGTGGCACTCCATTTTATCAATAGAAATATTCTAGGGATCAATTCCTAAAATGTAGGAATATGACTAGATTTGGAAATCTGGATTTCCCTGTTTTAGTCACCTTCTTGGGAGACAGATCCTGATTAGATGGAAGAGTATTTTTTGAAAATGAAGGAGGTTTTTCATAAGAACATGCTAATATTAAATAACCTCTCTCATTCTCCTAATATCTACTTTTATTTGTGAAATATAGGTAAATCTTTGAGCACCATATTTCAAGAAATTAAATACTTTGTTTTTCCTGTTTTAGTCACTGTCTTGGAGGACAGATTATGATGAGATGGAAGAGTATTTTTAGAAACTGAAGGAGATATTTCATAAGAAAAAAATTCTCTTCAATAACCTCCTTCATTTTCCCAAGATATATTTTTATTTGTGAAATATAGGTGAATCTTGGAGAAGCATATTTCCAGAAATTATAAATTTTGTTTTTCTTGCCACATCACAAATTCGAATTTGTGATAGATATCTTCCACAAACTAAAAATAGAAGAAGTGGTTATCATATGCATCTTTTGAGGATCTCAAATAAGTTGTAAAGGATATATAAGCCTGTTGATTTCATATTGTAAAGGGGGGGAAGGCAGTCTGAGGATTGTGGTTCAACTTTAGGGACTCTTAGACACTTTGTACTCAAGCTTCTCATGTTCTTGTCAAATTAATACAAGCTCTTTTGCAATTACATGTTCAGATCTATATTTTCCTTTCTGTTCTATACTTGTACTTGGATGTTTTATTCATGTTTATTCTATTTACCTAATACCAGATAGTTGTCATCCTATATCTGTAGTGATAATTGGAATTGCAAGTATATTTTCATTGTTATGATTAGCCATTCATATGTAAGTGTTTTATGTATGAATCTGCCAGCATAGTGAGAATTCTTCATCTTTTCACCTATATTGCAAACCCTATAAATAGTGATAGTTAGAAGACTTGTTTATTTGGTTGAGTTTATGCATGTGTTGAGTGAGTGAGGTCTGATTTAGTCATCTGACTTGATCCCATTTCCCATACATTATTAAACATTTAAGTTACCAAGCTCATTCCCATTACAGTCAGGGAAAGACTCTTGGAGTGATAACAAAATGGCATCGTTTCCGGGGAACGAAAGTGAATCTAGTTTCCCTGGGAGAACAAAATAGATCCAACTTTGATGGCATACAAAGGAAGGACACAGAATTGACTGTAATCATCTTCCTGGCGATTGGGGAGGATCCAGTTAGCAGAAAGATGAAGTGGCTAAATTCTAAACCCAGGTATCAGTTCATTAGTCTTATACATGAGCTTTTGTTATTCTTTATCATCTCCTTCATGCTTTTCCCTTCACATGTCAAGTGACTCATTTTCTGTTTTGTATATTTGGATCATCATCATCCTTCTTTCATATATCCATCTTTAGAAAAGGAAATCTTACAACCTCCTTATGTTGTTGATGTTGATCCTATTTCTTTACCTCAGCCTATTCATAAAGATGAGATTTGCATTCAAATCTCTCTTGAAACTGATCATCCATATAACCTCGAGGAGGTCAAAATTGATTCAAAACCTTCTCAGATCTCAGTGACTATTGATCCTTCCAATCAACTTGTTACACCTCATGATCATCCCACTGCTTTCATATCTAAAATCAGAATGAAGATGTTCAAGCCTTTAAGGCTGCCATGTCACCTTAACCCTTATCCTCTTGACTGCCTTGAATATCTTCCCCGATTTTCTGGAGAGAATCAAGTTTCAGCTGAGAGACACCTGGAATCCTTTGAAAATTTTGTTGATCGATTCGAGATTGTTCATGATGATGTGATCATGAGGATGTTTCATAAGTCTTTGTTCAGAGATGCTTCTATTTGGTTTAAGGGTCTAAGAGTTGATTCCATTGGTTCTTGGATCGAGCTGTCAAATGCTTTTTTGAAACATTGGGGTGAGAACAAATCTCTTGATTTGTATCTCGCTAATTTATATGCTTTGAAGACAGAGGAGGATGAAGCTTTTCATGTCTTCAATCGAAGGTTCTATAACATTTATCATGATATGCCTTTGGAAATCTGGCCTATAGAGACTGCTACCATGATATATTATGTTATGGGTCTCCATTCAGAGCCTACCCTCCTCCTGTTAGAAAAGAAGTCTTCATCCCTAAGATGCTTGTTTGAAGATGCTCTAGAGATTGAGGAGAATATCCGTGCTTCCAGGGGGATCCGAGAGCGGTTTTACTTTGAAAATTTGTATGCACATGAGCAAGCAGAATGTCAGTATGGTTCAAATTTTGAGCAGGAAGATAGTGAATGTGAAGCAGATTTGGGACAGCAGGAAGCATGTGATTTTATTTCAGATTGTGAATCAGATTCTTTAGTGTTTGTAGATGTTTCAATGGACAGGTATGCATCTCAAATTCATGAGCAGTTTTCAAATGATTTTGAAAATGAAATAGTTGATGACTACATTAGCAACTACATGTTTCTAGCCGATCATAATCCTTACAATTTAAACATGGTTTTGTCATTATCTTATAAGCATCATCCTGAATAAAGGGTTGTTGTTACAAATGATCAAGATATGATCACAATAGAATTAGAGGGTCATCAGTCTTCCATCAGAGAAGAAGTCATAGTTGAGCAAATGTTCTCTGTGGATCAACATGTTTCTTATCTCTATTTCAAAGACCCGGTGAAAGCCTTCATGTAATCATATATTCCAGAGAACCTGGAGATTTCAGATTTTTTAAACTTATTAGCAGTTTCGGGTGAGTATGATTTCCTAAATGAGGTTTTACCACTATTGTTATATTTCAAACATCAGTGACAAAGAAAAGGTTTCTTCAATTTTAAAATTGCTTGAATGGTTGTTATGGAAGTCATCATTTACTTAACCAAATTGCACAGCTGGTTAGAGTAGAGTAGGGCAGTAAATAATCTCTTTTTGGGGCATTTCTTTCTTCCCACTTGCAACAAAAATAGCATTTTTCTTATGTGAGTAAAGGCAGGTTTTGAAGGTGTACAGAGATCAGTTGCACAGGTTTGGAGAAATTTCAGAGATTGATTTCACAAGTCAAATGACTCCATAGCCCAATTGTAAAGGCTAAAGGCAAGTTATAGGTTTGCAGGGAATCAGTTGTAAGGCCAGATGACTCCATGCCCAATGGAACACTAGAGTTTAGGCTCTGTTTGAGTTTTCCAGGAAAGGCATCATATCTGTGGTCCTTGAAACCTCACAAGGAGGCTTTCATCCCCAGAAAGAGGCAGATGTTATCTCCTCAAATAACATAGTCAAATTTGTTAATTTTAAGTTTCGGTGGCTTAAATGCAAATTTTGGGGCTCTCCTAGCCACTGAAATTGCAAACAAGTTTGAGATGGTTACAACACTGTTAATCTTGGAGCAGTGATTATGCTATAGATATGGGGGAACTTTTGCTGGAGGTTTCAACACATAGTACAGGGTTCACGTGATGTTGAAAGCGATAATATTAGAACTAATCTTTGAGGCCTCTATTTCAAAAATTGTTTCTCCTATTCAACTAGCATTTAAATCCAAAATATACCTCGTCTTGGCTCTATCAAGATTGCAGTTGATATTCCTATGTTAACTGAACCATGTGTTTTAGATGATTTTTTTCCTTCTGTGCTTGGAGGAAGATGTGCCATATTTGGTACATTCGGTTGTGGTAAAACTATCATCGCTCTTGCAAACAAAGGCATACCTCATCATAGCTATTGCAGATAAGAAAACATGATCAAAAGGTGTTGGAACAAATCATGTGCTATTTGGTTTTGAAACAAATACATACTAAAGAGATACAACACAGATTTCTGCAACTTATTTGAAGTAGCCCTGAACTTAAATGAACAGCCTTGAAGATCAAGAAGCTTAGAGGAAACATATTTTTGCAATATTGAAAGTTATTTTCAAAACAGGGATTTCGGTTGCTTAGGCAGGCTTTCACAGCTTCCCTTAGCCACTGAAAGCATAGCTTTCAGTAGCTTACAAGCTAGAAATTTTGGCTCCTTAGCTACCGAAATAGCAGAAAATTGCAGAATGCTCTTCTTTTCGCTCAGATCGATTATTTTTGTTTCCAGATCATGTGGGGATGGTTTTTAATGAAATATAATAATTAAAGGGATACAAAACATCATCCATTTTCATCTTTCGAGGTAGATGAGAAGACAAGAAGACTAAGTGGTCTTTCTATTTTTGGATAAAAACGGACAGATTTTAGTCAAAAAGTCAAAATTCAACTTGGAAAAAGTGTATTCAAGAGAAGATGATGACTATTACTCAAATATATTATCAAATATCATCCATGGGTGCAGGTGGCACTTCATTTGATCAATAGAAATATTCTAGGGATCAATTCCTAAAATGTAGGAATATGACTAGATTTGGAAATCTGGATTTTCTTGTTTTAGTCACCTTCTTGGCAGACAGATCCTGATTAGATGGAACAATATTTTTCTAAAGTGAAAGAGGCTTTTCATAAGGATGGGATGATATTAAATAACCTCTCTCAGTTTCCTAATATCTACTTTTATTTGTGAAATATAGGTCAATCTTTGAGCACCATATTTCCATAAATTAAATACTTTGTTTTTCCTATTTTAGTCACTATCTTGGAGGACAGATTCTGATGAGATGGAAGAGTATTTTTAGAAACTGAAGGAGGTATTTTATAAGAACGGGATTCTATTCAATAACCTCTTTTATTTTCCCAAGATATATTTTGATTTGTGAAATATAGGTGAATCTTGGAGAAGCATATTTCAAGAAATTCTAAATTTTGTTTTTCTTGCCACATCACAAATTCGAATTTGTGATAGATATCTTCCACAAACTAAAAATAGAAGAAGTGGTTATCATATCCATATTTTGAGGATCTCAAATAAGTTGTAAAGGATATATAAGCATGTTGATTTCATATTGTAAAGGGGGGAAGACAATCTGAGGACTGTGGTTCAACTTTAGGGACTCTTAGACACTTTGTAATCAAGCTTCTCATGTTCTTGTCAAATTAATACAAGCTATTTTGCAATTACATGTTCAGAGCTATATTTTCCTTTCTGTTCTATACTTGTACTTAGATGTTTTATTCATGTTTATTCTATTTACCTAATACCAGATAACTGTCATCCTATATCTGTATTGATAATTGGAATTGCAAGTATATTTTTATTGTTATGATTAGCCATTCATATGTAAGTGTTTTATGTATGAATCTGCCAGCATAGTGAGAATTCTTCATCTTTTCACCTATATTGGAAACCCTCTAAACACTGATAGTTAGAAGCCTTGTTTATTTGGTTGAGTTTATGCATGTCTTGAGTAAGTGAGGTCTGATTTAGTCATCTGACTTGATCCCATTTCCCATACATTATTAAGCATTTAAGTTACCAAGCTCATTCCCATTACAGTTAGGGAAAGACTCTTGCAGTGTTAACAAAGTGGCACCATTGTCAGGGAACGAAAGTGAATCTAGTTTCCCTGGGAGAATGAAATAGATCCGACTTTGATGGAAGACAAAGAAAGGACACATATTTGACTCTAATCATTTGCCTGGCGACTGGGGAGGATGCGGTTAACAAAAAGATGAAGTGGTTGGATTCTAAACCTAGGTATCAGTTCATTAGTATTATACATGACCTTTTGTTATTCTTTATCATCTCCTTCATGCTTTTCCCTTCACATGTCAAGCAAATCATTTTCTGTTTTGTATATTGGACCATCATCATCCTTCTTTCATATATCCATCTTTAGAAAAGGAAAGTTTACAACCTCCTTATGTTTTTTATGTTGATCCTATTTCTTTACCTCAGCCTATTCATAAAGATGAGATTTGCATTCAAATCTCTCTTGAAACTGATCAGCCATACAACCTCGAGGAGGTCAAAACTGATTCAAAACCTTCTCAGATCTCAATGACTATTGAGCCTTCCAATCAACTTGTTACACCTCATGATCATCCCACTGCTTTATTATCTAAAATCACAATGAAGATGTTCAAGCCTTTAAGGCTTCCATGTCACCTTAACCCTTATCCTCTTGAATGCCTTGAATATCTTCCCTAGTTTTCTGGAGAGAATAAAGTTTCAGCCGAGAGACACTTGGAATCCTTTGAAAATTTTGTTGATCGATTCAAGATTGTTCATGATGTGATCATGAGGATGTTTTCTAAGTCTTTGTTCAGAGATGCTTCTATTTGGTTTAAGGGTCTAAGATCTGATTCCATTGGTTCTTGGATCAAGCTGTCAAATGCTTTTTTGAAACATTGGGGTGAGAACAAATCTCGTGATTTGTATCTCGTTGATTTCTATGCTTTGAAGACAGAGGAGGACGAAGCTTTGAATGTCTTCAATCGAAGGTTCTACAACATTCATCATGATATGCCTTTGGAAATATGGCCTATAGAGACTGCTGCCATGATATATTATGTTATGGGTGTCCATTTAGAGCTTGCCCTCCTCCTGTTAGAAAGGAAGTCTTCATCCCTAAGATGCTTGTTTGAATATGCTCTAGAGATTGAGGATAATATCTGTGCTTCCAGGGGGATCCGAGAGTGGATTTACTTTGAAAATTTGTATGCACATGAGCAAGCAGAATGTCAATATGGTTTAGATTTTGAGCAGGAAGATAGTGAATGTGAAGCAGATTTGGGACAGCAGCAAGCATGTGAGTTTATTTCAGATTGTGAATCAGATTCTTCAGTGTTTGCAGATGTTTCAATGGACAGGTATGCATCTCAAATTCATGAGCAGTTTTCAAACGATTTTGAAAATGAAATAGTTGATGACTACATCGGCAACTACATGTTTCTAGCTGACCATAATCCTTATGATTTAAACATGGTTTTGTCATTATCTTATAAGCGTCATTCTGAAGAAAGGGTTGATGTTACAAATGATCAAGATATGATCACAATAGAATTAGAGGGTCATCAGTCTTCCATCAGAGAAGCAGTCACAACTGAGAAAATGTTCTCCATGGATCAACATGTTTCTTATCTCTGTTTCAAAGACTCGGTGGCAGCCTTCATGGAATCATATATTCCATAGAACCCAAAGATTTCAGATTTTTTAAACTTATCATTAGTTCCGGGTGAGTATGATTTCCTAAATGAGTTTTTACCACTTTTGTTAAATTTCAAACATTAGTTGTTGGTCAATGACAAAGAAAAGGTTTCTTCAATTTTAAAATTGCTTGAATGGCTATTATGGAAGTCATCATTTACTTAACCAAATTGCAGAGCTGGTTAGAGTAGAGTAGGGTAGTAAATAAGCTCCTTTTCGAGCATTTATTTCTTCCCATTTGCAACAGAAATAACATTTTGCTTGTGTGAATAAAGGCAGTTTTTGAAGGTGTACAGAGAGCAGTTGCACAGGTTTGGAGAAATTTCAAAGATCGGTTTCACAAGTCAAATGACTCCATAGCCCAATGGTAAAGACTACAGGCAAGTTATAAGTTTGTAGGGAATCAATTGTAAGGCCAGATGACTCCATGCCCAATGGAACACTAGAGTTTAGGCTCTGCTTGAGTTTTCTAGGAAAGGCATCATTTTGTGGTCCTTGAAACCTCACAGGGAGGCTTTCATCCCTAGAAGGAGCCAAATGTTATCTCCTCAAATAACATAGTCAAATTTGTTAATTTTAAGTTTCGGTGGCTTAAATGCAAATTTTGGGGCTCTCCCAGCCACCAAAATCGTAGACAAGTTTGAAATGGTTACAACACTGTCAATCTTGGAGCAGTGATTATGCTATAGATATGGGGGAACTTTTGTTGGAGGTTTCAACACATAGTACAGGGTTCACGTGATGTTGAAAGCGATAATATTAGAACTAATCTTTCAAGCCTCTATTTCAAAAATTGTTGCTCCTATTAAACTAGCATTTAAATCAAAAATATACCTCGGCCTGGCTCTATCAAGATTGCAGTTGATATTCCTATTTTAACTTAACCATGTGTTTTAGATCCTCTATTTCCTTCTATGCTTGGAGGAACATGTGCCATATTTGGTACATTCGGTTGTAGTAAAACTATCATCACTCTTGCAAACAAAGGCATACCTCATCATAGATTTTGTAGATAAGAAAACATGATCAAAAAGTGTTGTATCAAATCATGTGCTATTTGGTTTTGAAACAAATACATACTAAAGAGATACAACACTGATTTCTGCAACTTATTTGAAGCAACCTTGAACTTAAATGAACAGCCTTGAAGATCAAGAAGCTTAGAGGAAAAACATTTTTGCAATCTTGAAAGTTATTTTCAAAACAAGGCTTTTGGTGGCTTAGGAAAGCTTTCACAGCTTCCCTTAGCCACCAAAAGCATAGCTTTCGATAGCTTACAGGCTAGAAATTTTGGCTCCATAGCCACCGAAAGCGCAGAAAATTGCAGAATGCTCTTCTTTTCGCTCAGATCGATTATTTTTGTTTCCAGATCATGTGGGGATGGTTTCTAATGAAATATAATAATTAAATGGATACAGAACATCATCCCTTTTCATATTTTGAGGTAGATGAGAAGACAAGAAGACTAAGTGGTCTTTCTATTTTTGGGTAAAAATGCATAGATTTTAGTCAAAAAGTCAAAATTTGACTTGGAAAAAGCGTATTCAAGAGCAGATGATGAATATTTCTCAAATATATTCAAATATCATCCATGGGTGCAGGTGGCACTTCGTTTAATCAATATAAATATTCTAGGGATCAATTCCTAAAATGTAGGAATATGACTAGATTTGGAAATCTGGATTTTCCTGTTTTAGTCACCTTCTTGGGAGACAGATCCTGATTAGATGGAAGAGTATTTTTCAAAAATGAAGGAGGTGTTTCATAAGAACGGGC
>JASDQU011311528.1:12091-25044 GCA_032191745.1 Picea mariana
GTGGCACTTCGTTTAATCAATATAAATATTCTAGGGATCAATTCCTAAAATGTAGGAATATGACTAGATTTGGAAATCTGGATTTTCCTGTTTTAGTCACCTTCTTGGGAGACAGATCCTGATTAGATGGAAGAGTATTTTTCAAAAATGAAGGAGGTGTTTCATAAGAACGGGCGGATATTAAATAACCTCTCTCAAATTCCTAATATCTACTTTTATTTGTGAAATATAGGTCAATATTTGAGAACCATATTTCCAGAAATTAAATACTCTGTTTTTCCTGTTTTAGTCACTGTCTTGGAGGATAGATTCTGATGATATGGAAGAATATTTTTAGAAACTGAAGGAGGCATTTCATAATAATGGGATTCTCTTCATTAACCTCTTTCAATTTCCCAAGATATATTTTTATTTGTGAAACATAGGTGAATCTTGGAGAAGCATATTTCTAGAAATTCTAAATTCTGTTTTTCTTGCCACATTAGAAATTCGAATTTGTGATAGATATCTTCCACAAACTAAAAATAGAAGAAGTGGTTATCATATCCATCTTTTGAGGATCTCAAATAAGTTGTAAAGGATATATAATCCTATTGATTTCATATTGTAAAGGGGGGGAAGATAGTCTGAGGACTGTTGTTCAACTTTAGGGACTCTTAGACACTTTGTACTCAAGCTTCTCATGTTCTTGCAAATTAATACAAGCTCTTTTGCAATTACATGTTCAGATCTATATTTTCCTTTCTATTCTATACTTGTACTTGGATGTTTTATTCATGTTTATTTTATTTACCTAATACCAGATAACTGTCATCGTATATCTGTATTGATAATTGGAATTGCAAGTATATTTT
The DNA here is from genome assembly GCA_032191745.1 of Picea mariana. Lineage (NCBI taxonomy): Eukaryota > Viridiplantae > Streptophyta > Pinopsida > Pinales > Pinaceae > Picea > Picea mariana. The sequence continues at coordinate 12,946 of JASDQU011311528.1, forward strand.
CATTGTTATGATTAGTCATTCATATGTAAGTGTTTTATGTATGAATCTGCCAGCATAGTGAGAATTCTTCATCTTTTCATCTATATTGCAAACACTCTAAACATTGGTAGTTAGAAGCCTTGTTTATTTGGTTGAGTTTATGCATGTCTTGAGTGAGTGAGGTCTGATTTAGTCATCTGACTTGATCCCATTTCCCATACATTATTAAACTTTTAAGTTACCAAGCTCATTCCCATTACAGTCAGGGAAAGACTCTTGGAGTGATAACAAAATGGCGTTATTGTCAGGGAACGAAAGTGAAGCTAGTTTCCCTGGGAGAACAAAATAGATCTAACTTTGATGGCAGACAAAGGAAGGACATAGAATTGACTGTAATCATCTGCCTGGCAACTGGGGAGGATCCAGTTAACAAAAAGATGAAGTGGCTGAATTCTAAACCCAGGTATCAGTTCATTAGTGTTATACATGAGATTTTGTTATTCTTTATCAGCTCCTTCATGCTTTTCCCTTCACATGTCAAGAGAATCATTTTCTGTTTTGTATATTTGGGTCATCATCATCCTTCTTTCATATATCCATCTTTAGAAAAGGAAATATTACAACTTCCTTATGTTGTTGATGTTGATCCTATTTCTTTACCTCATCCTATTCATAAAGATGAGATTTTCATTCAAATCTCTCTTGAAACTGATCAACCATATAACCTCAAGGAGGTCAAAATTGATTCAAAACCTTCTCAGATCTCAGTGACTATTGAGCCTTCCAATCAACTTGTTACACCTCATGATCATCCCACTACTTTCTTATCTAAAATCAGAATGAAGATGTTCAAGCCTTTAAGGCTTCCATGTCACCTTAACCCTTATCCTCTTGACTACCTTGAATATCTTCCCCGGTTTTCTGGAGAGAATCAAGTTTCAACTAAGAGACACTTGGAATCCTTTGAAAATTTTGTTGATCAATTCGAGATTGTTCATGATGATGTGATCATGAGGATGTTTCTAAGTCTTTGTTCAGAGATGCTTCTATTTGGTTTAAGGGTCTAAGAGACGATTCCATGGGTTCTTGGATCGATTTTTCAAATGCTTTTTTTAAACATTGGGGTGAGAACAAATCTCTTGATTTGTATCTCGTTGATTTCTATGCTTTGAAGACAGAGGAGGACGAAGATTTGCATGTCTTCAATCGAAGGTTCTACAACATTTATCATGATATGCCTTTAGAAAGCTGGCCTACAGAGACTGCTGGCATGATATATTATGTTATGGGTGTCCATTCAAAGCTTGCCCTCCTCCTGTTAGAAAGGAAGTCTTCATCCCTAAGATGTTTGTTTGAAGATGCTCTAGAGATTGAGGAGAATATCCATGCTTCCAGGGGGATCCGAGAGTGGATTTACTTTGAAAATTTTTATGCACATGAGCAAGAAGAATGTCAATATGGTTCAAATTTTGAGCAGGAAGATATTGAATGTGAAGCAGATTTGGGACAACAACAAGCATGTGAGTTTATTTCAGATTGTGAATCAGATTCTTTAGTGTTTGTAGATGTTTCAATGGACAGGTATGCATCTCAAATTCATGAGCATTTTTCAAATGATTTTGAAAATGAAATAGTTGATGACTACATTGGCAACTACATGTTTCTAGCTGATCATAATCCTTATGATTTAAACATGGTTTTGTCATTATCTTATAAGCATCATTATGAAGAAAGGGTTGTTGTTAGAAATGATCAAGATATGATCACAACAGAATTAGAGGGTCATCGATCTTCCATCAGAGAAGTAGTCATAGCTGAGCAAATGTTCTCCATGGATCAACATGTTTCTTATCTCTGTTTCAAAGACCCGGTGGCTACCTTCATGGAATCATATATTCCAGAGAACCTGAAGATTTCATATTTTTTAAACTTATCAGCAGTTCCGGGTGAGTATGATATCATAAATGAGTTTTTACCACTGTTGTTACATTTCAAACATCAGTTGTTGATCAGTGACAAAGAAAAGGTTTCTTCAATTTTAAAATTGCTTGAGTGGCTATTAGGCAAGTCATCATTTACTTAACCAAAGTGTAGAGGTGGTTAGAGTAGAGTAGGGCAGTAAATGAGCTCTTTTTTGAGCATTTCTTTCTTCCCATTTGCAATAGAAATAACATTTTGCTTGTGTGAATAAAGGCAAGTTTTGAAGGTGTACAGAGATCAGTTGCACAGGTTTGGAGAAATTTCAGAGATCAGTTTCACAAGTCAAATGACTCCATAGCCCAATGGTAAAGACTACAGGCAAGTTATAGGTTTGTAGGGAATCAGTTGTAAGGCCAGATGACTCCATGCCCAATGGAACACTAGAGTTTAGGTTCTGTTTGAGTTTTCCAGGAAAGACATCATATCTATGGTCCTTGAAGCCTCACAAGGAGGCTTTCATCCCCAGAAGGAGCTAGATGTTATCTCCTCAAATAACATTGTCAAATTTGTTAATTTTAAGTTTCGGTGGCTTAAATGCAAATTTTGGGGCTCTCCTAGCCACTGAAATCGCAGACAAGTTTGAAATGGTTACAACACTATCAATCTTGGAGCAGTGATTATGTTATAGATATGGGGGAACTTTTGCTGGAGGTTTCAACACACAGTACATGGTGCACGTGATGTTGAAAGCGATAATATTAGAACTAATCTTTGAAGCCTCTATTTCAAAAATTGTTGCTCCTATTCAACTAGCATTTAAATCCAAAATATACCTCGGCCTGGCTATATCAAGATTGCATTTGATATTCCTATGTTAATTGAACCATGTGTTTTAGATGCTCTATTTCCTTCTGTACTCGGAGAAACATGTGCCATATTTGGTACATTCGGTTGTGGTAAAACTATCATCACTCTTGCAAACAAAGGCATATCTCATCATAGCTATTGCAGACAAGAAAACATGATCAAAAGGTGTTGGATCAAATCATGTGCTATTTGGTTTTGAAACAAATACATACTAAAGAGATACAACACTGATTTCTGCAACTTATTTGAAGCAGCCTTGAAGATCAAGAACCTTAGAGGAAACATATTTTTGCAATATTGAAAGTTATTTTGAAAACAGGGTTTTCGGTGGCTTAGGCAGGCTTTCACAGCTTCCCTTAGCCACCGAAAGCAGAGCTTTCGGTAGCTTACAGGCTAGAAATTTTGGCTCCTTAGCCACCGAAAACGCAGAAAATTGCAGAATGCTTTTCTTTTTGCTCAGATCGATTATTTTTGTTTCCAGATTATGCGGGGATGGTTTTTAATGAAATATAATAATTAAATGGATACAAAACATCATCCCTTTTCATATTTTGAGGTAGATGAGAAGACAAGAAGACTAAGTGGTCTTTCTATTTTTGGGTAAAAATGCACAGATTTTAGTCAAAAAGTCAAAATTCGACTTGGAAAAAGTGTATTCAAGAGAAGATGATGACTATTACTCAAATATATTATCAAATATCATCCATGGGTGCAGGTGGCACTTCATTTGATCAAGAGAAATATTATAAGGATCTATTCCTAAAATGTAGGAATATGACTAGATTTGGAAATCTGGATTTTCCTGTTTTAGTCGCCTTCTTAGGAGACAGATCCTGATTAGATGGAAGAGTATTTTTAGAAAATGAAGGAGGTTTTTCATAAGAATTGGATGATATTAAATAACCTCTCTCAGTTTCCTAAGATATACTTTTATTTTTGAAATATAGGTCAATCTTTGAACACCATATTTCCAGAAATTAAATACTTTGTTTTTCCTGTTTTAGCCACTGTCTTGGAGGACAGATTCTAATGAGCTGGAAGAGTATTTTTAGAAACTGAAAAAGGTATTTCATAAGAACGGGATGCTCTTCAATAACCTCTATTATTTTCCCAAGATATATTTTTATTTTTTAAATATAGGTGAATCTTGGAGAAGCATATTTCTAGAAATTCTAAATTCTGTTTTTCTTGCCACATCACAAATTTGAATTTGTGATAGATATCTTCCACAAACTAAAAATAGAAGAAGTGGTTATCAGATCCATCTTTTGAGGATCTCAAATAAGTTTTAAAGGCTATATAAGCATGTTGATTTCATATTGTAAAGGGGGGGGGGAACAGCCTGAGGACTGTGGTTCAACTTTAGGGACTCTTAGACACTTTGTACTCAAGCTTCTCATGTTCTTGTCAAATTAATACAAACTCTTTTGCAATTACATGTTCAGATCTACATTTTCCTTTCTATTCTATACTTGTACTTGGATGTTTTATTCATGTTTATTCTATTTACCTAATACTAGATAGTTGTCATCCTATCTCTATATTGATCATTGGAATTACAAGTATATTTTCATTGTTATGAGTAGCCATTCATATGTAAGTGTTTTATGTATGAATCTGCCAACATAGTGAGAATTCTTCATCTTTTCACCTATATTGCAAACCCTCTGAATAGTGATAGTTAGAAGCCTTGTTTATTTGGTTGAGTTTATGCATGTGTTGAGTGAGTGAGGTCTTATTTAGTCATCTGACTTGATCCCATTTCCCATACATTATTAAACATTTAAGTTACCAAGCTCATTCCCATTACAATCAGGGAAAGACTCTTGGAGTGATAAAAAAATGGCTTCATTTTCGGGGAATGGAAGTGAAGCTAGTTTCCATGGGAGAATGACATAGATCCGAATTTGATGGCAGACAAAGGATGGACACATAACTAACTGTAATCATCTGCTTAGCGACTCCACGATTAAAGACTCCACTGGGAAGGATCCGGTTAACAGAAAGATGAAGTGGATGATTTCTAAACCCAAGTATCAGTTCATTAGTCTTCTACATGATCTTTTGTTATTCTTTATTATCTCCTTCATGCTTTTCCCTTCACATGTCAAGCGAATCATTTTCTATTTTGTATATTTGGATCATCATCATCCTTCTTTCATATATCCATCTTTAGAAAAGGAAAGCTTGCAGCCTCCTTATGTTGTTGATGTTGATCCTATTTCTTTACCTCAACCTATTCATAAAGATGATCTTTACATTCAAATATCTCTTGAAACTGATCAACCATATAACCTTGAGGAGGTCAAAACTGATTCAAAACCTTCTCAGATCTCAGTGACTATTGAGCCTTCCAATCAGCTTGTTACACCTCATGATCATCCCACTTCTTTCTTATATAAAATCAGAATGAAGATGTTTAAGCCTTTAAGGATTCCATGTCACCTTAACCCTTATCCTCTTGACTGCCTTGAATATCTTCCCCAGTTTTCTGGAGAGAATCAAGTTTCAGCTGAGAGACACTTGGAATCCTTTGAAAATTTTGTTGATCGATTCGAGATTGTTCATGATGATGTGATCATGAGGATGTTTTCTAAGTCTTTGTTCAGAGATACTTCTATTTGGTTTAAGGGTCTAAGAGATGATTCCATTGGTTCTTGGATCGAGCTGTCAAATGATTTTTTGAAAGATTGGGGTGAGAACAAATCTCTTGATTTGTATCTCGTTTATTTCTATGCTTTGAAGAGAGAGGAGGACAAAGCTTTGCATGTCTTCAATCAAAGGTTCTACAGCATTTATCATGATATGCCTTTGGAAATCCGACCTACAGAGACTGCTACCATGATATATTATGTTATGGGTCTCCATTCAGAGCTTTCCCTCCTCCTGTTAGAAAGGAAGTCTTCATCCCTAAGATTCTTGTTTGAATATGCTCTAGAGATTGAGGATAATATTCGTGCTTCCAAGGGGATCCAAAAGCAGTTTTACTTTAAAAATCTGTATGCACATGAGCAAGCAGAATCTCAGTATGGTTTAGATTTTGAGCAGGAAGATAGTGAATGTGAAGCAGATTTGGGACAATAGCAAGCATGTGAGTTTATTTTAGATTGTAAATTAGATTATTCAGTGTTTGTAGATGTTTCAATGGACAGGTATGCATCTCAAATTCATGAGCAGTTTTCAAACGATTTTGAAAATGAAATAGTTGATGATTGTATTGGCAACTACATGTTTCTAGCTGATCATAATCCTTATGATTTAAACACGGTTTTTTCATTATCTTATAAGCATCATTTTGAAGAAAGGGTTGTTGTTACAAATGATCAAGATATGATCACAATAGAATTAGAGGGTCATCAGTCTTCCATCAGAGAAGCAATCGTAGATGAGAAAATGTTCTCCCTAGATCAACATGTTTCTTATCTTTGTTTCAAAGACCCAGTGGTAGCCTTCATGGAATCATATATTCCAGAGAACCCAAAGATTTCATATTTTTTAAACTTATCAGCAGTTTTGGGTGAGTATGATTTCCTAAATGAGTTTTTACCACTGTTGTTACATTTCAAACATCAGTTGTTGATCAGTGACAAAGAAAAGGGTTCTTCAATTTTAAAACTGCTTGAATGGCTATTATGGAAGTCATCATTTACTTAACCAAATTGCAGAGCTGGTTAGAGTAGAGTAGGGCAGTAAATAAGCTCTTTTTCGAGCATTTCTTTCTTCCCATTTGCAATAGAAATAACATTTTTCTTGTGTGAATAAAGGAAGGTTTTGAAGGTGTACATAGATCAGTTGCACAGGTTTGGAGAAATTTCAGAGATAGATTTCACAAGTCAAATGACTCCATATCCCAATGGTAAAGACTACAGGCAAGTTATAGGTTTGTAGGGAATCAGTTGTAAGGCCAGATGACTCCATGCCCAATGGAACACTAGAGTTTAGGCTTTGTTTGAGTTTTCTAGGAAAGGCATCAGATATGTGGTCCTTGAAACCTCACAGGGAGGCTTTCATCCCCAGAAGGAGCCAAATGTTATCTCCTCAAATAACATAGTCAAATTTGTTAATTTTAAGTTTCTGTGGCTTAAATGCAAATTTTGGGGCTCTTCTGGCCACCAAAATCGCAGACAAGTTTGAAATGGTTACATCAATGTGAATCTTGAAGTAGTGATTATGCTATATATATGGGGGAACTTTTTCTAGAAATTTCAACACACAGTACAGGTTTCATGTGATGATGAAAGCGATAATATTAGAACTAATCTTTGAAGCCTCTATTTCAAAAATTGTTGCTCCTATTCAACTAACATTTAAATCCAAAATATACCTCGGCCTGGCTCTATCAAGATTGCAGTTGATATTCCTATGTTAACTGAACCATGTGTTTTAGATCCTGTATTTCCTTCTGTGCTTGGAGGAAGATGTGCCATATTTGGTACATTCGGTTGTGGTAAAACTATCATCACTCTTGCAAACAAAGGCATACCTCATCATAGTTGTTGTAGACAAGAAAAAATGGTCAAAAGGTGTTGGATCAAATCATGTGCTATTTGGTTTTGAAACAAATACATACTAAAGAGATACAACATTGATTTCTGCAACTTATTTGAAGCAGCCCTGAACTTAAATGAACAACCTTGGAGATCAAGAAGCTTAGAGGAAACATATTTTTGCAATATTTAAAGTTATTTTCAAAATAGGACTTTTAGTGGCTTAGGTAGGCTTTCACAGCTGCCCTTAGCCACCGAAAGCATAGCTTTCGGTAGCTTACAGGCTAGAAATTTTGGCTCCTTAGCCACCGAAAGTGCATAAAATTGCAGAATGCTTTTATTTTCGCTCAGATCGATTATTTTTGTTTCCAAATCATGTGGGGATGGTTTTTCATGAAATATAATAATTAAAGGGATACATAACATCATCCCTTTTCATCTTTTGAGGTAGATGAGAAGACAAGAAGACTAAGTGGTCTTTCTATTTTTGGGTAAAAATGCACAGATTTTAGTCAAAAAGTCAAAATTCGACTTGGAAAAAGTGTATTCAAGAGAAGATGATGAATATTAATCAAAGATATTATCAAATATCATCCATGGGTGTAGGTGGCACTTCATTTGATCAATAGAAATATTCTAGGGATCAATTCCTAAAATGTAGGAATATGACTAGATTTGGAAATCTGGATTTTCCTGTTTTAGTCACCTTCTTGGGAGACAGATCCTGATTAGATGGAAGAGTATTTTTCAAAAATGAAGGAGGTTTTTCATAATCACGGAATTATATTAAATAACCTCTCTCAGTTTCCTAAGATATACTTTTATTTGTGAAATATAGGTCAATCTTTGTGCACCATATTTCTAGAAATTAAATACTTTGTTTTTCCTGTTTTAGTCACTGTCTTTGAGGACAGATTCTGATGAGCTACAAGAGTATTTTTAGAAACTGAATGAGGTATTTCATAAGAACGGGATTCTCTTCAATAAAAAATTTCAGTTTCCCAAGATATATTTTTATTTGTGAAATATAGGTGAATCTTGGAGAAGCATATTTTTAGAAATTCTAAACTCTGTTTTTCTTGCCACATCACAAATTCAAATTTGTGATAGATATCTTCCACAAACTAAAAATAGAAGAAGTGGTTATCAGATACATCTTTTGAGGATCTCAAATAATTTGTAAAGGCTATATAAGCCCATTGATTTCATATTGTAAAGGGGGGAAGACATTCTGAGGACTGTGGTTCAACTTTAGGGACTTTTAGACACTTTGTACTCAAGCTTCTTATGTTCTTGTCAAATTAATTATACAAGCTCTTTTGCAATTACATGTTCAAATCTACATTTTCCTTTCTGTTCTATACTTGTACTTGTATGTTTTATTCATGTTTATTCTATTTACCTAATACCAGATAGTTGTCATCCTATCTCTGTATTGATAATTGGAATTGCAAGAATATTTTCCTTGTTATGATTAGCCATTCATATGTAAGTGTTTTATGTATGAATCTGTCAGCATAGTGAGAATTCTTCATCTTTTCACCTATATTGCAAACCCTTTGAACAGTGATAGTTATAAGCCTTGTTTATTTGGTTGATTTTATGCATGTCTTGAGTGTGTGAGGTCTGATTTAGTCATCTGATTTGATCCCATTTCCCATACATTATTAAACATTTAAGTTACCAAGCTCATTCCCATTACAGTCAGGGAAAGACTCTTGGAGTGATAACACATACTACAAACCCCATATGACCTCTTACATTTGAGATTATCCATGTACATACCTTAAGGAGACAACCCTGAAAATGAAAGATGTGATGTGTTAAAAAAATTGAAAAGAAGACACAAAAGCGATCATACACCCTAACCTATTCTAGGAAAATGTGATTATATATATATATATATAGAGAGAGAGAGAGAGAGAGAGATCATATACCATTTCCATGCATGAAATTTTCTAGAGATAGAGCTTGTAATGTCCCTTTCCGCATAAAGGCACCATGGTGGAAATTCTGCTAGCCTAACCTGTTGTCGTGGGCTAAGGCAGAAAAAGGGACCTAGGGGACATAAAATGCCTAGGATGACTTTATAAAGTTAATTTATCAAAAAGGGGTACATGGGTCCTAGGAATTTCAAAAGTCACTTTAATTTTATAAAGTGGAAAAACTCACTTAAGTGACTTTATGAAATAAAGTAAAATAATGAGCAAGAAAAAGGCAAATGAGGAATAAAAGGGGAAAAGTGAGGAGTCTCTCCTCATTCTTGTGCTTTCTTATTAAGAAAATAGATTTGGAGAGCTCTTGGAGAATTTTCTCGGGTTTTTGGAAACCCTTGCATTTATCTCTGGTTTCGATGTTGCAACTATACACCCTAGCCAGATTTGGCAAGAGGTCACTTCACATTTCTTCATTGTAGCTAAGTTTATTCTCTTGTAGTTGAGTTTTCCCTTATGACAGAAGAGTTTCATGATTTTTGATTGAATTTGATTTGAAATATGGTCGAATATTTTGTGTGGGGAAACATACTCTCATTGAAAAACATTTCTCTGTAGTGGGGACGAATTTATGGTGTGTTGGGCGCATATCTTCAGTTGGGTGGCCGAGATTACACTTGAATCTGGGCTCTTTCACTCTTTGGGTTGAGTTATGTTAGAAAAGCAGGACCGCGGAGCAATAAAATAAAAAAAATGCAAAAACAAAACACAGAAGATACACAATACAAGAAAGACACAGATTATGTGGTTCACCCAGTGTGGGCTACGTCCACCAGAGAAATTTCTAGGTCCTTCATTTATTATTATCCAAGAAATGAAGGGATACAACCTACAACAAAACCCATTGTAACTTCCTCTTCTTTCTCTCATAGTCTCCTCTCTTAGAATACAATACTCGCCATCAACCATAGCCACAATACATTTCCCTAATAACAGAGGGTTGTCTTCTAGGGAAGAAAACCCTAACATAATTTCTATCGTTAGATCTGCAAACTTATAATGAACGGTCCAGATTTACAATGAAATTACAATATATATTTACAAGGCAATTTTTCCTTCAGGGGATTCGCCCCCGAACCCCCATTGAGGGACGCTGCTCCTGAACCCCTGTCGGGGGCCGACTTTCCCCCAAACCCCCCAGCTGGGGGGATAGCCCCCCTGGACCCCGCAGAGGGGGTACCCCCCCTCTGCACTCCCCCGTGTGGAAGAGTATACATACTACTAGGGTGTAAAGTCTTCATGTGGTATAAACACGGTTGAAAGCAAGGACCTCTGAATCAAGAACATAATCAGGCTCCACAAAAAACAATCTCCCACTTGGAGACTGATCTCAATAACTCCACTACTGTTGTATATGCTGGACTCTGAACCTTCTTGGACCTGACAAATTTCTCATCTTCATATTCATTCTTGAATACCAACTAAAACTAAGCAGGAACTTAGTTTCTCCCTGGTTACTCCCTTTGTTAACATGTCTGCAGGATTCTGGCTAGTGTGTATCTTTTCCAACTTCAAATGTCCATCTTCCAAGGCGGATCGTATGAAGTGGTACCTCAACTATATATTCTTAGTCTTCGAATGGAAGGATGAGTTCTTTGCAAGATGAATGACACTCTCATTGTCATAGTACAACCTACTATTCTCTTGCTTCTTTCCCAATTCCTCCATAAACCTTTGTAACCAAATCATCTCTTTACTAGCCTCTGTAGTAGCAACATACTTTGCCTCTATTGTTGAAAGTGAAACAACCTTTTGTAGTTTTGAAATCCAACTTACTGTTGTTCCACCTATAGTAAACACATACCTTGTGGTACTCCTCCTGCTATATTTATCACCTGCCATATCTGAATCAACATATCCCTGTAAAAAAGTGTCTAAACCTCCAAAACATAATGCATCAGTAGTAGTACCTCTCAAATACCCGAGAATCCACTTTACTGCCTCCCAATGTTCTTTACCTAGATTGTTCATATATCTTCTCACAACTCCCACTGCATGTGCAATATCTAGTCTTGTGCAAACCATTGCATACATCAAGCTGCCAACTGTTGATGAATATGGGACCCTGGACATGTATTCTATCTCCTCTTGTGTCTTGGGACACATTTCCTTAGTTAATTTGAAATGGATAGACAAAGGTGTACTAATTGGTTTTGCATTCTGCATTCTAAACCTCTCCAACACCTTCTCTGTGTAGTCACTTTGAGACAATGTCAGTTTGCAATTATTCCTGTCTCTTGTTATTCTCATACCAAGGATTTTCTTTGCAGCACCCAAATCCTTCATCGCAAATGAATTGGCTAATTTCTTCTTGAGAACATTTATATCATGCATATTAGACCCTGCAACAAGCATGTCATCTACATACAATAGCAAGATAATATAGCTTCCATTTTCTATCCTTTTAAAATAAACACAGTGATCAGAATGACATCTACTATAACCCTGTTCTGTCATAAACCTATCAAACTTCAAATACTACTACCTTGGAGCTTTCTTTAGGCCATACAAGCTCTTCTTCAACCTGCATATTGAATTCTCCTTCCCTTTGACCTCATACCCTTGTGGCTGCTGCATATAAATCTCCTCCTTCAAATCCCCATGAAGAAAAGTTGTTTTTACATCTAACTATTCAAGATGCAAATCTTCTACTGCCAAAAGACTTAAAATAGTTCTAATTGAAGTCATTTTAACAACAGGAGAAAATATTTCATCAAAATATATACCTTTATTTTGTGCAAACCCCTTTACAACAAGTCTAGCCTTGTACCGCTTTTCTCCTCCATCTTCTTCCTTCAACTTGTAAAGCCATTTATTCTACAATTCTCTTTTTCCTGCAGGCAACTAAACCA
>JASDQU011311529.1:0-23474 GCA_032191745.1 Picea mariana
TTTCAATTTTGAACTTCTTTGTTGATTTAGAATGGAGGTTAATCCTTCTGAGGCTTTAATACTTGGAAGATTTTGGTGATACAATCCTTTAAACTTCTCCATTTCTTTTCTGGTTTTTACTATCTCTTCTTCCAAGGCTTCACACCTGACTTTCTTCTCTAACAATTGTTGTTTCAGTATGTCTTCTATTTTCTTTGCCTCTTCTAATTCCACTTTTAGCAGAGCAAAGTCTTCATCAGTTTTTTTACTTTCTTTCTCGAACTGTATCGGCAATTGCTTTTTCTTTCTGTTTTTAATTCTAAGTCTGTCAATTTATTCCAGTGCACTGATCAGTTCTCCTTCCATATCAACCACAACTTCTTCATCATTATCATCACTTCCTATGATTTTATTATCATAATCCTCTTTGGCCATAAGCATGAAGTCATTTGCCTTATCTTCACAGGAAGAGTCACTATCGGTGTCTTATGAGGAATTGTCATTATTTGCAACCAAACTTTTCTTCTTATTATATTTCTTGTATTTGTACTTCTTTTCATCATCAGAGTTCTAGTCCTTTTTCTGATGAGGACACTTAGATGCAAAATGACCTATCTTACCACAATTAAAGCATTTGAAGGGCAACTTGCCTTGATATTTTCCTGATCCTTTCTTTAACCTTCTCACAAATTTTGCCTCAATATCATCTAATTCTGAATCAGTATTCTTGTCTTCTTTAAATGATGCTTCTCTAGTAATGGATTTACATTTCATATGAAGTTCAAGTTCCTAGAAGTTGATCAATGGACAGACTTTTGAGATCATTTAATTCTTCTATTGCAGAGACTTTTGGATTAAATTTATCAGGCATAGATCTTAAAATCTTCTCAACTAAGAGTGAGTCATCAAACTTCTCACCAAGACCTTTCATGGCATTCACAATTTTTTCAAATCTTAAAAAATAATTGCTAACTGTTTCATCTTCATTCATCTTTAGTTGTTCAAATTTCAATTTGTATGTTTGAAGTTTGACATCTTTTACTTTCTCATTTCCTTCATAATTGCTAATAAGTTTATCCCACATTGCTTTGGCAGTTTCAAGATGCATCACCTTTACAAAATCATCTTCATCAAGTCCATTCAAGATAGCATTCACTCCCTTAGCATTAAAACTAAACTCTAACTTATTGTCCTTGGAGGCTAGCACAATAGGCTTTGTATATCCAGTCTCTACTACATCCCAAACATCAACACCCAAGTCCATTAAGTATGTTCTCATTCTAGTCTTCCAGAAGGAAAAATTTGTTTCGTCAAACAAAGGGGGCTTAGAGGCTGAAGTCTCTTCATGACTTGTCATGTTTAAGCTTACAAATCTACCTTTGAATAAAAGGAACCCACTCTGATACCAAGTGTTGAAATTACTAAGACAACTGAGAGGGGGGGGGGGTGAATCAGTTGTTATTGTGCTTAAACAATTCTAAGTCTATTAATACATTATTAATATTTCTTCAAGTGATCATTAACATTATACAACATATGGAAAATAAAAGTAATGAGCATCAGTTACACATAAGGTATACACAGAGAAAGATTTTCACAAGAAAACCCATAAAGGGAGAAAAACTCTTCTTCTTCGAAATGATAGGTAGTATTTTAAGTTATGTACATCATCTATAATTGAGCACCAACTCAATGTGAGGTTGTTACCTCTGTTTTACAAGCTACAACTTGTTTGAGATCACCAACTCTCTGGTTTCTCTAGCACCCACTAGAAGGAAGCACCAACTCCCTTAATGTTCCAGCACCAACTGGATGGAAGCACCAACTTATAGTTACACAGGCTCCAACCTATATAACAGAGAACACTTGTTCTCCCTTGCACCACCCTACCACCTTGGTTTCTCTGGATGCAACCAGATGGAAGCTACAACTCCCTGTGTTCAAGATCCCACTTGAACCCCTGAGGAAAACAGTCCTCCCTAGCACCTCCCAACCACCCTGAAATATAAATGAATAATTAAACAACCAACTACATAGATAAATTGATTCTTACCACTTCTTCTCTGTTCTGTAAATCTGGTCTTCTTCTTACTATTTTTCAATTCTTCTCTTCCTTTGTCTCTTCTACNTATTCTACAAATCTTCTCTGCTTCAACTTGTTCTGTCATTCTTCTCTGCTTCAACTTGTTCTGTCATTCTTCTCTGCTTCAACTTGTTCTGTCATTCTACTCTGCTTCAAGTATTTTCCTCATATGTTACTCTTCTCTGAGTTTTATCTTACACTGTGCATATTCTCAGTCTCACCCTATGCATCCTGTGATTTTCCCTTTCTTACTATTTAATTCATTTTTCATCCAAAACAACCAACCACACACAGTCTGTCTCTTTTTATTTTATGCACCACACCCACAACAGTTACACTTCGCATCTTCTTCGACAAAAGAAAACCATCTAAGCAACTGAAACGCCAACCGATCAGGTATCATGAATCAGTTTTGGTAACTGATTTGTAACTGATGAATTAACTGTGAGAGAGAATAGTAGTCCTCTGATCATATTCAAGTTTATCTGCACCATTGGATGAAATTTATTAATCTTGCCTTTAAATTGGGTTTCGACATTTTGGCATTCCTATGGCCAAGTGTCTCGACACTTCATGTCGTGATCTCTAAAACTCCGATACAAAGCTTTTCTGCACTAGCTCCTTCCTATATATGACCATGGCCATGACCAAACGCTTATGCAAAAAGTGCTTTTCGCAAATTCGCATTTCGTGAGTTTGGAGATGAGGCATCTCGACTCTCCAAGTCGCGATCCTTGAAACCCCAAGATGGAGTTGAGATCAACGGTCCACGATCTTGATTAATCTATGGTCCAGATCTCATCGCGAATTTGCATCTCGCGATTCCTTCGATGGAGGTTCTTGTCACTCCAAGTTGCGATAGGCGAAACTCCGAAAAGAAGCTTAAATCAATGGTCTAGACCACACCTTGATATGACAGCTGGGGCGATTTCACATATCACGATTTTGATGGTTTTGTTTCTCACCTCTCTAAGTCGCGATAGGAGAAGCTCTGAGTTGGATCTCAGATCAATGATCCAGAACACACTTTGATCTAATGGCTAGGATTAAATCATGATTTCGCATATCACTATTTCGATGGTTATGTTTCTTACCTCTCCAAGTCGCGATAGGCGAAGCTCCGAGTTGGAGCTCAGATCAACAGTCCAAAACACACCTTGATCTGACGGCTAGGATTGAATCGTGATTTTGCATATCGCGATTTCGATGGTTAGGGAACCTCATTTCTTTGACTTTCCAGTCAGCGACATGATGATCTTTCACCACATCTCCTGCTTGAAGATGGATGATCCTCCTTCTTTCAGGATTTTTTGAGCCTGTTTCTCCTTGCACTTTAATGAACGTGTAGGTCCTTCATGATCCAATGATGATTGAATCTAATGCTTGGATCTGATGCCTAAGATCTGTCCTCCTATTCTACGCATTCTTCTTGTCTACTAACAGATCTGACGGTCCTCCTTCTTTTGGGAATTTTGAATGGGATCCAATGATCAGAAATGCTTCTCCTCCCGAACTTACTTTTTTCCACTTACTCTAATCTTGCCATCGACTTGTCAACAATCCTCTGCACTATCTCTTCTAGCTTAATCGAATCTTCTCTGCAGTGTCTTCATCATTCAGGATGGAAGGACATGATCCCACCATTAGGTTACCATAATTCAAGGGAGAGGCATCGAAGGACCCTGAGAATCACTTGTTCATATGTAAAAATATATGGAAAGAAAAGCAGATCATAGATGAGGATACAAAACTTGTGCAATTAGCTATCACGGTAAGAGACCATGCATTGGATTGGTACATGATCTTAGCTGCAAAAAATCCACTAGGAACAACCAGAATGATTGTGGATATCAAGGAGTTGTTCATAAATGAATTCCAAAATCCTAGCTCAGAGGATTAGTACATGAATGATATGATAGAGATCAGACGAAAAATAGGAGAATATGTATGGGAGATAGACTAGAAATCCAAACGATTGAAGGGAAATTTGAAGTATATCATGACAGTTATGCAACATAGACATATATTTGTGAATTCCCTATTACCACACATAAAATACCCTTTGAGAAAACATAAGTTTAAAACTTAGGCATAGGCTCTGCAGGCAGCCTTACAACTAGAAGAGAACCAATATCAGAAGACAAATCCATCAATAGAGGATCTGAAGGAGGATCTGAATAATTTAACATTTCAACTGAACCTGAACGAGAGTAAGGAAAAAGAGAAGTTTTTTAGTGTACCACATGTAGGACAAAAGGACATCATAATAATGAGTTCCCAACATTCATGTAGTACATGCAAAGAGGACTGCCAAACCCTTTGCCGATAGGAGGACTATGGTGTGATATATATAGGACACAGTGGAATAACCCATATCATTGTCCAATGATGCAGAAATACCATACAGTGCCTAAGAGTTCATATTGCAACTTTTACAAGTGAGTGGTCCATGACAACAAAGATTGCAGGACAATGGAGCTAATGAGGGAAACAACATCAGACACCTATAGTTTGCAGGAAGAAATCATGAGAGGGAAAAATGAACCATAGTTTAACCAAGTACCAGCCCCATAGAACATTCTGCCATAGTACAATACTACGCAACCACAGTGTAATCTTGCACAATATAATAAGGTGCTTTAGTACAATGCCCCGTGAGGAGATCGAGTTGTCTACAGAGGTGGAGGACGAGGTAGAGGAGGCTTTGGAAGAGGTAGAGGATAGGTGGTATGCCATAAATATCAACAACCAAGACACTATGCAAGAGAATGTCCACTTCCACCTGTGACATGTATGTATTTTCGCACATTATATCATGACACAGAAGACTATCTGACACTATTGGGGAAGATCTAGGAAAAGAGGAATCAGAACAATCAAAATGTTCAATGGATTTATACATTAGCAAGGGATGATGGAAGAAACATCAACATAGTTACACACAGAGGAGATAAAATAGGAGATGATGCACTAAGACAAGATCCAACACAACACCAATGGGTGAAGAAGAATGCTCAAACACAGAAGAATTTTGATGCGTAGAATGAAAAGGAAATATTCAAGAAAGACAGACAAGAATTCTTGAAGCTAGATATTGCATCTACATAAACTACACAACATACTCAGTATGTACCAATGTACAATATTCCTTCATCACTAGATCACACTAATGAAGCGCAACCCTTAGGAAAATTTAGTACCATAAAGGATTTTCTACAATCATGTGTTAAACTACTAAATGATCCATCATTTGTTAAATTATTACAAAATATGTTAGAAATATATAACACACACATAGAGGGAAATCTAGAGAACAAAACAGTTAATCACTTGCATACAAGGAGGAGGAAATCAATTTGAAGACAAGGAAGATGTCACTTGAGTCAAGAGAATACAGAGTTGTTGCGCCACTAGACCCATTATAAGGAGAAAGATTTGTAGAACCCACTTGTTTAGACCTTGAGGAAATCAACCAGTTATACAGAACCACAACGTGGGAAGAATATTATGTAAATCCAACTGCAGATGTAGTAATCAACTGGAGAAGCATCACATCATGCACTTCATACTCATATACATGGTTGGAGAACTGGCAAAAGAGATTACATGAAGTATCCATAAGAAGGTGCACAAGAATAGAATGCGCAGTAAGATGGGTAGGTACAAGGATTAGAGAACCTATAATTTTTCATGGGGTGAATGAATTAGAATAATTCCTAACAATATATGAAGATGAGGTGTTAGAGATTCATAAGCTCTTATCTCTAGACATAAAACTCAAGGAAACACCTGCAATATGTTGGGGTGCACACAAAGAGACAGTCAATGACTGGTACCAATGTAAGCGATTACTGTGCATTAGATTCGGCGTAGAACAAGGAAGCAATGAACTGCAAAGATGTGATGGAAAAGGGACACTAGTCAAACATGTGGAGAAGTGCAGAACACTATGGAAAAAGACACCACCAGAAGAATGGCCTCATCACTTTATTCACACAAGTTATAAGAAAAATATGTCCATTGGTACAAATCTGACCTATCTGGTTGTGAAGCTGGTTACATCCTTTTTTATAGCTCAACATGAGGTAGAGACTACTTGCACCTCAGATGGTCCTTCACCTGAGGCGATAATGAAGGGGGAAAAGGAGAGGTGAAAGACTTACAATAATTCTTTGTCAGGACCACCCACCCTGGGTGTTGTCCTCCCTCAGCTTTCTGGATGGCCAAAATGGCTTGAGAGGTGAAAATTAAGAACAATAGGATGAAAATAAGCTCATTGATTTTTAGGACAGTGAACTAAATTAAGAGAACGAGTTGTTCACTCCCTTAAAGCGTTGGAAAATGGGCCAGAATGGGCTCTCGAGGCAAACAGGTGTCTTGGACAATTAACCAATGGATGCCTCAAGTGAAAGAGTGAAAAACAAGGGTGAAATGTGAGCTTAAAATCTACATACAAGTCCTTTTAAATGGCTATAAATTGTGAACAACAAGTTGTTCGAAGATTTTAAGAGAGGGAAACAAGCCAAGAATGGCTTGATACCCCGCGGGGTGACCCAGGAAGTGACCCTAGAAGATTGTTAAATCAAAAAGGGGGTTGTAAAAGGGGATGAACAACCTTTTTACATGCAATTCCAACTATGATATAAGGGAAAGTATTCACAAATTCAATTTTTGGTTCATGGGTGAAGGGTGTTGGAGAAATTTCTATTTTCGACACACTAGTTCAGTGGGAGTTAACTGACTAGTTCTATTTTATACTTTCTAATCTTAGACCATCACTATTATGCATGCATTCCTAATTATAGGATGTCATTTCCTATATGAGTGAAGATCACTCACTCATTGATAATATCATAATAGACATTGATTTTCATTCTTCATTGTGTATCTCTCCTCCTTTTCTTGATGAGATTTGTTTGTGCATGCTTTAGCTAGATCTCCTGTGCAGGTTTCCATGAAACACTAACATGGTATCAGAGCTATGCTTCTTGGAGCAAGATAGACAAGCCAAAGAATAAGGAAAGTCAGAGTTTCGGCGAGCTAAATTTGTGGTCGTAACTTTCAACAGTGATTTCTCCAAAAAATTTAAGCTTTTGAGGAAATGATCCCATAAGAATTAAATCGATCCATTTTGCAAGTGGGTATTCAACCGTTTGGTGAGATCCCTCATCGTTTTCTCAAAAAGTAAGCCACAAGATAACCTCCTGAAACTAATATGAATCTGTGGTCGTACCTTTCAACAATTATTTCTCCAAAAGTGTTAATGTTTTGAGGAAATGACCCATGTGGGAAGTAATTCGACTGATTTTGCAAGTTGTTTTTCAACCATTTCACGATATTCCTCATCATTTTCTTAGAAAGTAAGATGCAAGATAGCCTCCTTAAACTGATATGAATCTGTGGTCATACCTTTCTACAATTATTGCTCCAAAAATATTAATTTTTTGAGGAAACGACTTGTGTGAGAAGTAAATTGACCCACTCTACCAGTGGGTTTTCAACCATTTGGCGCGATTCCTCATTGTTTTCTCAGAAAGTAAGTCAGAAGATAATCTCTTGAAACTGATATGAATTTTCACTTAAAGTGCCCTTTCTGTCGTGGTTTCTTAATTTTTCACTTGCAGATTGAGAGTAAATTTTTAGGGGTTCTTAAAAACAGTGGGATATATAGATAGGACAACTATTATACAGTCAAACTTGGTGGTATTCCTCACACCATACAATTATTTTGATTGGAAGCCCAAGGAAAAACTCCAACTCAGAAGGAAAAGACTGTGTAATTTGACGATGACAACATTAAAAGAACCTACATCAATGATTGAGAAGATGAAATGGGTGAATAGTAAGGATGAGGCCACAAGACTATCTATGGATTTAATCTCCACTAATCTATGGTTTCATGTTGCCACATGCAAGACTCCAAATAATATTTGGATCACCTTGGAAGGACTCTTTGGAAAGCAGGATGAGATGCGAGGTCTTATGCTTGAGGTAGAGTTGAATACCTTAGACCCTAAAAGTTTTGATAATATACAAGATTCTTTTACTAAATTTAAATCTTTTCTATTGAGATTGGGTGAATGTGGTATTGACAAGTCTACACAAGAGAAAAAACTTATTCTAACAATTTTGGAAAAGATAGGACTATAATACGTTGTATATGTCTCCAATTTTCATTCTCGCAGATGTCGTTTTGGAACAAATTGGAAAATGCCTACGTTGGCTTAGTTCATTGAGTCTCTTACACAAGATTAGACAAAACTCATATAGATGGGCCTCGTGAAAGATCCCAAAGTACATGCACTCACCATGCATGATGGAAAAGGGTCATCCAAACATAACGAGAAGGACAGATATTCCAAACCCTTTAATGATTCTTCAGGTTCCAAAGACTCTTCAGATTCCAAGAAGAAGAAGAAGGGAAATAAGTGCACTTACTGCAATAAACCGAATCATGAAGAATCCACATGCATGAAGAAACAGATCGATCTTATGGCACATGCACTTCAACAGAACAACCTTGGAAACTTCATTCTAGAGGGAGTCAAGAAGCAGAAGGAAGAAGACCCTGCTCCTAAGAAAGGTAATAATCATGCTCTGGTTGCAATTAATTCCTCATCTGATTCATGGATTATAAATTATGGTGCATCCCATCATATGCAGGTGAAAGAGGAAGTTTTCTCTTCTTTGAGTCCATTCTCAAGACCCCCAATTCTCATGGGGGATGATACTCCAGTAATAGTAGCAGGAGAAGGGAGAGTGGAACTCCACAATGGAATTTTTTAGAATGTTTTACATGTTCCAAAGCTTTCTATGAATCTGCTCTCAGTTTATCATATCGCTCAGAAAGGTAAAAAGGTTGAATTTACATCAGATTCAGTTTCAGTAATTGACATGCATGACCATTAGATCATTGCAATTGGTGAGGTGGATCACAAGTCAAGGTTGTATAAATTCAATAAGTTTTATGACAATGACTCCTCTATTCTACTTACACATAAGGAGAGTATTTTGCATGCACCTCTAGTGCAACATGCTTATACTCTTGTTCTTCCATTAGTTTCAGACATCATAAATGATTCCATACACTCAGATTTTGTACATGGAAATAAGTAGGTAGTAAAGCCAAATAAGAATCCAGTGTTAAAGCTTTAGCAAATGCCAAAGAAGGCACATACTACACTTCAGCCAACAGGAAACCTTGTAGGGAATACATTGGATTCGAGGAGAACTTAATCTCAGCATGAGCAGTCTTCTCATGTATTTTCAGTTTCAGAACTTGTGATGCCCATGCATTGCTATATGGTTCAATATATTGATCCATAGACCTACAATAAGGATGTGGTAAATCCATTATTTCAAGCAGACATGCATGAGGAGAATGACTCTCTCCTAGAGAATCAGACTTGGTATCTCATTCCACTTCCACTAGAAAGGAATATTTTCAGGTGTAGATGGGTCCATAGGATCAAGAGGTACAAGACTCGATAGGTTGCCAAAGGACTTCATCAGATCCATAAATATTTCTACATATTCACGAAGACTTTCAGTGAGCGAAATTTTTAGACTTTGTAGGATCGTCTTGCAGTGAAGAACACAGTTGCCTAGCAGCTACCATTTTCTTCTTTTGATACATTATATTTTGAAGGGGGGTTTTGTTCCCACGTGGTTTTCTCTCTTTCCTTGTTTTTATTCAGTTTTCGTTAGTTGCATTGTACATGAGTACCTCAAATGGCCTAGTAGCCGGGACACATTTTTTACTCCATAGTGATGTTTAGGGGGGTGTTGGAGAAATTTCTATTTTCGACACACTAGTTCAGTGGGAGTTAATTGACTAGTTCTATTTTATACTTTCTAATCTCAGACCATCACTGTTATGCATGCATTCCTAATTATAGGATGTCATTTCCTATATGAGTGAAGATCACACACTCATTGATAAGATCATAATAAACATTGATTCTCATTCTTCATTGTGTATCTCTCTTCCTTTTATTGATAAGATTTGTTTGTGCATGTTTTATCTAGATCTCCTGTGAAGGTTTCCATGAAACACTGACAAAGGGTGGACTGATGAAAGATTGACATTAAAAGTATTTTATTGCTGAATTTTTAGTTTTTTAACACATGCTTTGGCCACCACACTGGTTTGAAGGTTATCTCGATCAGGAAAACACATCCCAGAACTGTGCTAACCAATATAAGAAGAGTAGTCCTAACAGACCATGATGGTTAGATTGAAGAGTGCCCCATGCAGTTCAGAGAAGCAGGGATTGGCCACTTCTCATCACTAGCGCTTTTGGGCTTTTAAATCCGCTTGGATGGAAGAAGGATACCTACAAAAAGGAAGAGGCCCAGGTCCCTCCTAAAGGTAGTTTTAGTTGAGATTACCCAAACAGAGTAGTATTCCAACCAGGATAAGCTAATCAACTCCTTGATCGTGTGTTAGTAAGGAAAGACCACTTGACTTGTATTAACTAGACAACTTCCGAGGGGCTCCTAATGAAGACTCCCTAGCTTTGATTCTTAGTATCCTACAAAATTGAAATTTCTTGACATGAGACACTAGGCCATCCACGTGGCGAGGTCACGTCTTGTTTTCACAAGCATGCCTCTTGGTTACTAAATTTGAAATTTATCTAAAACTATATACAGAAAACAAGTAAATAGGTAGGTGACATATATGTCACAGCTAAATAATATATATATATATATATGTAGCTAAATAGTATAAGTTTGTTTTGAGTGTATGGGGTGTACCCCTAAATTTGTTTCAAGTGTTTTGCAAATTTTTGCTTGTATTTAGCTTGCTAATTTTTGTATGGCCCCTTTAGGGGAAGCCACCTATAGATTAGTGAATGAAAATTATACAATGAAAATATGACCATACTAACTAATTACAAGTAAAGATTACACCATCTAACTCAAATGAATTGGTTGAGTTTCTTTGCGAGCGACAAGGCCTCCATGTCAATGAAAGCCCCAACTAACTCCTTGTATGGGGATTGGAAGTTTAGTGTTTGAAATTTAGAAATTGTGATGATTATATTTGCAAGTATAAATCATATTTTTGAACATAAATTCACAAGTAAACTACTCAAGCTATCTACATAAATTAAGCATATCAACATTGGTATGTGTGCCAAAATTTTTGGAATGAGTGCAAGTGATATATAAAGTGAATATGAGAGTGATTGGGTAGATTTACCAATCAAATTTGATGCTTTTATTCGATGTCCTGTTGGCCCCTTTTCCTCAAACAGGTCTTTAGGTGGTCCCTAACCGCTTAGGAGAAGAAACATAGGTGACAGGTTATGTCCTTATGGGTGAACAATGAAATTTTAGTATTTATGTATGGAAAAACTGAATTAAATGTAACAGAAATTTTCACATAAAAGGTATATAACAACCAACTAAAATGGTTGTCTCGTGGGGGGAAATTGGTCAAAATGACCAATTTTCCTATTTGGGACAACAAGGTTAATAATAGGAAAATATAACATAAATGTACATGAACAAAAAGAAGAATCAAACAAGTATGAACAACCAACTAAGGGGCCCTAGGAAGTTTCAAAATATGAACAAGTATGTACTCACTTATTAAATCAAAAATAAAATAAAAACATAGAGAGGGAGTAGAGCTAGGCATTGCATGCTTATGTGATAGGATATGGAGGATAAGAAAGGCATTGGGCATGGGAAGGAGGATTGGGAGGAGGTGCAGAGGGAGTGGGGTTGGGGTTGGGGAATGTGGTGGTTTCACTACGTGGAGGAGAGGGAGTGTGGAGATAGAAGGAGAGGAGGGAGAGCTCGGGAAGAGGGGAGGTGAGGGAGTATGGAGAAGGAAGAAGAGAAAATGGGGAATAGCTCATGCACAGGGAGAAGAGGAGTGGAGGAAAGGGGAAGAGATGGGGGTTTGGAGAGGTGGAGGAGTCAAGGTTTTGGGAAAATTTGGGAGTGCGTATGAGGGAAGTCGAGAAGGAGGGAGGAAGAGGAAGGGGCATGCATAGGTATAGGAGAAGGAGGAGGAGAAATGGAAATGGTCGAGCTGGAGGTGGTTGTGCATGTAGGTGGAGGTAGTGAGGGGGTGGTGGTGGTGGACGAGTGGCCAACCACCCCCAAAAATTATTTTTTTGAAATTTTTTGCAAAGTGGGTTTTTATTATAGTTTAGGAATGGGGGGTCATGGGTTAAAACCCCCTTCCCTCCTTCTGAATTCCTAGGCCATTTCTATGTATTTTTTAGAAAAATCCGAGGGCCTGCAAATGGCCATGCACAGTCTTGCAATTTTAGCCCAACTCATAAATTTAAATATCTAAAGGGGCCATGGAGGCTTGGGCCTAGTTCCCAAGAGGTGTTCAAATCCCCTCCCCTTTGAATCATTTTCACACACAAAACTAATTGAATTCACCAAACAACAAACATGAACCATAAAACATGACATATGAACCAACAAACAACTTGAAATCTGAACCAGCATTGAGAAAATCATCATGAAGGAAGAAACAACACTCTTCTACGCACAAATTTCACCACAACCAACAAGATTTTTTCCATTGAAATGGGACTCATGGGGGTTTACCTGACTCATTGTCTAAAGCTTGTTGCATGGTGTTGGTTGGATGCCCAATGTAGATCTGCACCTTCTTCCAGGAGACCTCCTTCTATTGCCATTGAAGCCTGTTACAAAGCTCCCTCTCCTCTTGGCCAAAATGCCAAAATGACTTGAGAGAGGAGAGAGGGGGGGGGGGGTTTGTATTTTCCAATTAAATAAAATAAATCTCAATTTTGCATGAGGGAGGTTGCGTATCCCCTCCTCAATTTTCCAAAATTTCTGAAATATTTTATAATATTTTCCAATTATTTTTTAATATTCCTTGAAAATCTTGAAATTCAAAGTTTGACTTTGACTTTGACCTTGTTGATGTTGACTTATCCCCAAAAAGGTTTCCAAGTGAGACAAAGTCAGAATTAGACATAGGGCACATCATAGGAAAGGTCTCGATGAGCCCTTCAAGAATATTTCATCACCAATCTAAAATAATGTCACCTCAACCCTCAATTTTGGCCTAAAAAAGTGGTCGCTTAAAACCCCTGACTTGGTGGTGGGCCACATGACACCCAATATTGAGAAAGGCACCAAATATCCATACGATATCCAATCAAGAAAAATGAGGTACCATCAGAAAGACATCGACGATTAATTCGATGATGTGGCCATAGATTTGTGTGTTGGGGACATTAATGGGTTTTTTAGCTATCATGAAACCCTACCATGTGAGTTGGTTTCCCCCCTTTGCCCAAAATAATTGACCATCTTGTGACAACTCTAACCGGGCCATCCGAGCTCGCAAAGAGGAAAATGAGGAGCCTTTGAAAAGGTATGTGAGTCTATTACTGTGTGGCAGTGATGAATCTATGATTTAAAACTCTTTGCCAATACGTTTTAAACCAATAAGCACTGCAACCAATCTGGTGTATGAAATTGGTCATGAACTTGTGAAAACACGTTCTTACCAACCAGGGGTCGAAACCAAGCACGAGATATACCGTTAGAAAGGTATTACACTTCCCTACACCATTTCTAAGTTTTATTTTTCTTTTGAAACAATAATATTAACAGAAGAAGACCAGGAAGTCACAACTATTGTTTTTGTCCATTCGGGTTGTTAGCAGTCTGTAAATTTTGTCCAGTTGAATAGACAAACGACAGAGGTAACTATTTCAACCAGATTTAGAGCTAAGGCACTAGCCTACTCAATGAAGAGAGGGATCTCTCATGTCACTTGATATGGCTATGAAAATTGATGGCTAGATTTGGTTTGTGTTGGGGGTTTTTAATAAAATGAATGGAAAAAAGAAGATAACATTTGGGCTATGGGGTTTGAAATAAATAGAACACGTTATCAAACCTGAGAACTATTCAGAGGAAAAGGCTAAATCAGGTAGTGAGCCTGAGTTTATATTTGAAAATTTTGCATGACATCAGGGGAAAAAGAAACACATAACTACATCAGACAACTACAGATATGAATTTTGAATAAGTTAGGAAGAAATAAACACAGTCTAAGTTGTTAAGCCAAGAGCATCAAATAATGAATTATGGGCCTCTAAATATCCAATTTAGACTGAAAGAAGTGTAAATGAAATATATGCTTATAGGAAATACATACTATGAGGGAAAACAAGGCTCATATCACTTCCAGTTAGAATCTTTTCATAAACAATCCAAAATCTTCCTCTACATTTATATATTCATTCTAGCCCCAAAATTTACAAAAGTTTTCCTGCACAGAGGGCAGGCTCCTCTTTTATCCATATTTTCTATATCCTCAAGATAATATATATATAGAGGAATTTCTTCTGGAATTTAAAATGTTCAGACTTCTCGTAACTCTAAAATTAGAAATGAGTTACAAGGAGGAATGATTTATAATAACCGTTATCCTATTTTAGAAGGACCGTTAGGAACAGGTTCATCATATCTAGGCCCTTTTATTGGACCACCATCTATCCAAAACATCCTAAGATGTACTTATTTCAGTCTAAGAATTTATTTCAGCTCAACGATCTTCTTCTTTAGAGTGAACAACCAAGACGGTTGATTTTCCCCAATGCTTCTAACCGTTTCGGCCATGTTTTTTGTCTTCTGTTGTTTGCTCTGTTTATTTTTCATAGTTTTCCTATTGATGATTAGGTCCTTCATTATGGGATTTAGCCTAACTTCTAATCTTGGGTCTATGGCAGGTTCTGTATGGAATTTAGTTTCCAATATAGGTGCAATTTCTATTTCCTCCTTACCAGTAGATAAACATGCCATGTTACTTGAATGACCTATCTGATTGGATATGTCTTGATTGGCCTTGCCCATGTATCCCAGTATCATAGACACTAAGATGTTCCTTTCATAAATTAGAGAGTTAATCTTACGGATGAGATGATACCCTCATACTTGAGAATCGGTAGTTATAGAGTTCCAACCATGAGTCACTGACAGAGTCACTTATAGGTACATTGGTTTACCACACTTGGATAATATATTTCAAATTGTTATCTTTCGAGTTCATTATGTGGCAACATTCACCTGACATCATACGGTTGTGAAGTACTGAACTAGTGAAGTGAGGTGACTCTGACCAGTCGTCGCCCGCCCCACGAGTGGTTGATTTGACATATTGAAACATGTGACATCGGGGATTTTGTGAAAGTGGTTTTAGGCAATCTGCCTTTTTCCCCGATGTATCTCTGGAGGTGTTGCACGTCCATTTTAAAAACCACAATGGTTTTCCCCGGTCCGCCTTTACATGGTTAAGTCTCATGCAAGTTCACTGCCCTATATGGGCCCCAACCATTGATCTGGTCCATTTTACAATCGACGGTCTGTCGAGTTATACCTTTTGTGCCTTTTCTATATTCATCCATACACCACCAGATATGTCCTGGTCCTCTAAATTATCAATTTTCCAAACTATCAAGCTTTCGCGACGATGTAGCTCTTGCTAAATTTCCCAGACATGGATCTTGTCTAAAAATTGTTATGGTAATAACATAGGCTCCAAATATGGATGCTATCCTCCCTATGAGGTATCAAATAACTCGTAGACCTAGTGCCTGACCCATTGGGATGATCCCAAAACATGTGCATGTACCCTGCTCCTACCATATCATTAGTGTCTGCTGAAGTCCAAACTCTGCATGTTGCTCTCAACTAGATACTAAACACTGGATATACTACTGAAATTGACTGTACATAATACTGTAAATATAAACTAAAACATTCTTATCCAACAAGCTTATGTGTGCACTCCTATCTACTCTAACTACTGAAATGAACTATCAATCAAGTGAAATCAAAATGCCAATGAAACCATGTGAGAATTTTATCCACTCTCACACAAGCTTGCTCCAAATCCCATTGACTGATAATTCGTTCAAAACTTCATCCATAATTCTCAAAAAATTGAAAACATTTGGAATGTTTATTTCTTATAATAGGATTGCAAAGGGATCTTCTAAAATATGTGTAAAACAATCATTGTGTTTCACTCCTTCCACTTCATTTTTTCTTTCAAGTGGTTCAACTTGTTGACTTCTAAAAAACTGACAAAGTTGTTGATAAGCATGGTAGTAGGTATTTCCCGAGTCATAAAGCAACCATGGCTGGAGAGCATGATCTGGTGTAAAAAGATTCATATCTGGTATAGACATTGATTCATTGTAATCCATCGTTATTGGTAGATTTTGATCGTAAACCTTTCCCATATAATGTGTCTCAACATCATGAATCATATGGAAGAATGATTTGTTTTCAGGAATCAAGATAGAAGAGCAAGATTCCTCCATAAGGGTTTCCTTCCTGTTCAACGCTTTCATAGGTGAAATTTCAAAATCTTCATCCATATCTAGGCTGTTCAAAAATAGGATCACTATGTCATTTTCAGGGGAAGAAATGAAACCTTGAAATACCTTGTCTTGCTGGTAATATTGTTGAACATCTACATTAGTTCTAGGAGAAAGGAAAAGACCTTTGATAAAAAAATCTTCATCGACTTCTTCTTTAATATGATGATTAAGCATAGATTGGAATTCTGAACTGAAATACCCTTTGAAGTAATGATCGTGCAATGCACGTGAGTGTAGTTGGTGTTCTTTAATGATGACAACCTTTTCATGTAAAACAATGATACTGTGAATATAGTCAGAACTCCCTATTTTTTTCTGAAATTTCATGATTTTCTCTTAACCATTCAAAGGAAGAAAAACATAAAGGGAGAGAGTTTTTGTCTGTAAGCCCGCTTCTTTCTTCACTTTCAATGCCATTCTTGGACGTTCTCTGATTTGAAACGCTACAGAAATTTTGTTTTAATAATTCGAATGAGGGAAAACACAATGGCAAGGTTTTGTTACCTGATTCGAAACCTTCTTCATTTTTTCTAGTATCATCATAGGTACATTTTTCTATGTCTTTGGGTTTCTAGACATGCTCACTTTCATCCTTGTCTTTGATCAATGACTATATTTCTGAATTTACAAGGTCTTCCTCAAAACAAAGAGTAGGGTCATCAAGCGTTTGAGGAGAATGTTCCAATATCTTGTCAATCTCTTTCTTTGGCTTGGTGTGACTTTTCATCAACACAAATTTGTTTGCCTCAACAATAATTTGAGAATTCTCTTTCAACAATTTGAATGTAGTAAAGAACAAGGGTAGAGAATTATCTTCATCTGATCTAATATTTTTCTCCTCACTATCATCCTCGTATTTGTCATATACAGGTGAATCAACATCATATGCAATGTCATCTAATAAGAATAGACTTGGAACATTAATATGTTCTTCAACAAATTGGTTTGAAAACTCATCCTCTTGACTGTCTAGAAAAGAATATATAAAATAATCATCCCCCTCCTTATCATGGGATGGCTCAGAAAATAAAACAACACCTCTTCTTTTAACAAGTGGAGTGTAATTTTTAGCACAATCATAAGCATTTGAAAATTCAAGAGGGCCCATGATATTTTCAATTCTATGCTCAAGATTCCAATCAACTATTTTCTGTTCATATTCACTTTCATGTTCTTGAGCATCCAAACCCTCCTTTTGGATTTGTTTACATGTCTGGATGTTGTTTTGAATATCTTGGGCATCATTAAACATTTGTTGTAAGGACTTAGGTCTTCTTTCCATCAGGAGGAAAGACAAATCTGGATGAAGAGTTGTTGTGTAATGGAGCATGGCAGTAGCTTCGATGGGTTGAATCTCTTCAGGAAATTTGTAGTAAATGCTAAAAAACCTTCTACTGAATATAGATATAGTTTCATTGCTCTGCCATTTCAAGGCATAGAACTCAGCAAGTTGTAGCTCCAAACATTTCTTCTTTCCCCAAAACTTAAAAAAAACGTTCTTCAATTCCTCCCATGAGCTAACTATATCTTACTGTAAATGTCTAAACCAGTCTTTGGTTACCCCTTTCAAGGGTTGAGAGAAGGCCCTCATACAAACATTGTCATGGTTAATCTCAAATAAATCTATAAAATGCTCAAACCCTTGGATGTGTTTTTCAGCTGAGATGACATCAGGCTCCCCATCAAACATAGGCAGGTATTTATAGTGCTTAGGAGGAAGATCATGAAGGACTTGAGGTAAATTTAAGGGTATGTATCTATGCTGAGTCTTGGAGGATGTTGGATCAAGTACAAGATGTGAAATATCAGCTTTGGTTTCATGAGGCTCATCAACTTGGTTATGGTCATCACATGGCCCAGATGGAATTTTTTATCAAAATCAATGATACAGTGAGGATATGCATGTACAAATTTAAGAGGAGGATATACAATTTCAAGATTCACATGATCATCATTGGAATGCAGTAGGTAAAGAAAACTTTGTTTGGCATATTCAAGGAAGGAGCATAGGCAACTTATAACAAATAGTAAAATGCTTTGGAGGAGATCGCATTTTAAGTACCTGTTTTCTTCCATGTTGCCTTTTCATACCTATGTCAAGGAATATCATCTTCCAGTGGAGTCTTTGAACTGCATTTTAAATCTGAGTGGAGTCGCCAATAACGTTTTGGGATCTAGATTCTGCATTGAGAGTGGAGTTACCAGTGAAAATTCAAATTTCTAGATTCTTCTACCAGTGGAATCACCTTCGAACTGATTTTGATGTATGGATTCACCAGAGTAGGAAGATAGCCAATATGTTCCTAAGTGTCTTCTGCTCTCAGACCTTAGAACTCAACCATGTCATTCTTTTCCAGGGAAAATTTTTCAATTCGTCCATGGCAACGACGCCAAAATGTTAGCATTTTGTAAATTTTGTCCGGCTGAATAGACAAACGACATAGGTAATTGTTTCAACCAGCTTTAGAGCTGAGGCACTAGCCTACTCAACGCAGAGAGGGCTCTCTCATGTCACTTGCTATAGATATGGCAATCGATGGCTAGATTTGGTTTGTGTTGGGGGTTTTTAATAAAATGACTAGAAAAAATAAGATAACATTTGGGCTATGGGGTCTTAAATAAATAGAACACATTATCAAACCTGAAAAATATTCAGAGGAAAAGGCTAAATCAGGCAGTGAGCTTGATTTTATATTTGAAAATTTTCTATGATGTCAGAGGAAAAAGAAACACATAACTACATCATAGCATTACAGAGATGAATTCTGAATAAGTTAAGAAGAAAGAAACACAGTCTAAGTCTATAAAATGCTCAAACCCTTGGATGTGTTTTTTAGCTTAGATGACATTAGGCTCCCCATCAAACACATGCAGGTATTTATAGTGCTCAGGAGGAAAACCATGAAGGACTTGAGGTAACTTTAAGGGTATGTATCTATGTTGAGTCTTGGAGGATGTTGGATCATGTATAAGAGGTGGAATATCAAGTTTGGTTTCATGAGGCTCATCAACTTAGTTATGGTCATCACATGGCCCGGATGGAATTTTTTTATCAAAATCAGTGATACAGTGAGGATATGCATGTACAAATTTAAGAGGAGGATATACAATTTCAATATTCACATGATCATCATTGGAATGCAGTAGGTAAAGAAAACTTTGTTTGGCATATTCAAGGAAGGAGCATAGGTAACTTATAACAAATAGTAAAATGCTTTGGAGGAGATCGCATTTTAAGTACCTATTGTCTTCCGTGTTGCCTTTTCATACCTATGTCAAGGCATATCATCTTCCAGTGGAGTCTTTGAACTTCATTTTAAATTTGAGTGGATTCACCAATAATGTTTTGGGATTTGGATTCTGCATTGAGAGTGGAGTCGCCAGTGAAAATTCAAATTTTTGGATTCTTCTACCAGTGGAATCACCTTCAAACTAATTTTGATGTGTGGAGTCACCAGAGTAGGAAGATAGTCAATATGTTCCTAAGTGTCTGCTACTCTCAGACCTTATAACTCAACCATGTTGTTCTTTCCGAGGGAAAAATTTTCAATTCGTCCTTGGAAACGATGCCAAATGTTAGCACTCTGTAAATTTTGTCTGGCTGAATAGACAAACGATAGAGGTAACTATTTCAACCAGATTTAGAGCTGAGGCACTAGCCTACTCAACTTAGAGAAGGCTCTCTCATGTCACTTGATATAGATATGGAAATCGATGGCTAGATTTGGTTTGTGTTGGGGGTTTTTAATAAAATGACTAGAAAAAAGAAGATAACATTTGGGCTATGGGGTCTGAAATAAATAGAACACATTATCAAACTTGAGAACTATTCAAAGGAAAAGGCTAAATCAGGCAGTGAGCTTGATTTTATATTTGAAAATTTTCCATGACGTCAGAGGTAAAAGAAACACATAACTACATCAAAGCATTACAGAGATGAATTCTGAATAAGTTAAGAAGAAATAAACACAGTCTAAGTTGTTAAGCCAAGAGCATCAAATAATGAATTCTAGGCCTCTAAATCTCCAATTTAGATAGAAAGAAGCGTAAATGAAATATATGCTTACAAGAAATACATACTATGAGGGGAAAACAAGACTCATATCACTGCCAGTTAGAATATTTTCATAAATGATCCAAAATCTTCCTCTACATTTATATATTCATTCTAGCCCCAAAATTTACAAAAGTTTTCCTACACAGAGGGTTGGATCCTCTTTTATCCATCTTTTCTATATCCTCGAGATAATATATATAGAGGAATTTTTTCTGGAATTTAAAACGTTCAGACTTCTCGTAACTCTAAAATTAGAGATGAGTTACAAGGAGGAATGATTTATAATAACCATTATCCTATTTTAGAGGGACCGTTAGGAACAGGCTCATCATATCTAGGCCCTTTTCTTGGACTACCATCTTTCCAAAACATGCTGAGACATACTTATTTCAGTCTGAGAATTTATTTCAGCTCAGTGATCTCCTTCTTTAGAATGACCAACCAAGCCGATTGATTTTCCCCAATTCTTTCAGTTGTTTCGGCCATGTTTTTTGTCTTCTGCCATTTGCTCTATTTCTTTTTCACAACTGGCCTATTGATGATTAGGTCCTTCATGATGGGATTTAGCCTAACTTCTAATCCTATGTCTATAGCAGGTTCCATATGGAATTTAGTTTCCAATATACATGAAATTTCTCTTTCCTCCTTAATAGTAGATAAACCTTCCATGTTACTTGAATGACCTATCTGATTGGATATGGCTTGATTGGCCTTGTCCATGTATCCAAGTATCATAGACACCAAGATGTTCCTTTTAGAAATTAGAGAGTTAATCTTATGGATGAGATGATACCCTCATACTTGAGAATCCATAGTTATAGAGTTCCAATCACGAGTCACTGACAGAGTTAGTTATAGGTACATTGGTTTACCACACTTGGCTAATCTATTTCAAATGATTAGATTTTGAGTTCATTATGTGGTGGCGTTCACCTGACATCATATGGTTGTGAAGTACCGAATGAGTGAAGCAGGGTGACTCTAACCAGCCATCCCCCACCCCACGAGTGGTTGATTTGACATATTGAAACATGTGACATCGGGGCTTTTGCAAAAGTGGTTTTAGGCAACCCACATTTCACCCCGATGTATCTCTGGAGGTGTTGTGCATCCATTTTAATAACCACAATGGTTTTCCCTAGTCTTCCTTTACATGGTTAAGTCTCGTACAAGTTCAATGCCGAATATGGGTCCCAACCGTTGATCTAGGTTGTTTTACAATCGACGATCTGTTGAGTTATACCTTTTTCACCTTTTCTATATTCGTCCATACGCTGCCAAATATGTCATGGTCCACTAAATTATCAATTTTCCAAACTATCAAGATTCAACGACGATGTAGGTCTTGCTAAATTTCTGAGACTTCGATCTTGTCTAAAAAATTTTATGGTGATAACACAAGTGATGCTAACTTTGCATCCTCTGTACGTGGTCATACAGACTCAGATTCGAGCTCTTGATATCCCATTGGAAATATTGTCTCGATCCCTACAATATGGCAACATTTTATTTAATTTTGATCAGACTTAATCTTATCCTTTGTGAAAGGACCCTATCTCCAAGGGACCCACCTAGTGACAAGTGAAGGGGGGAAACGTTAAAATTCTTGTAAACTTTGTGCTTAGCTCATGAAGCCTGAGCCGAAAAGTATTGAAACGAGGAAGAAATGATGTGGGAGAGTTCACAACCCCCTGAAGGTAGCCAACAGATACACTTTCAATGGAAGAGGCCATATTAACTATGATCACTGGCATTGTCTTTGACTGAACCATAGAACCAAGGGACATTTGTGGAGAAATGACTATGTAAAACACCATGTTGAACCCATACAAGATTTTTGGGTCAAAAACACATTGGAAGGAATTCCAACAAACTTGTATGTAGACCAGGAACTACATAAGGGCACTGCAGAATGGACAACATTACAAAAAAAAATTATAGTCACTTTATCATTTGAAAATGAGAAACCCAACATTGATTCAACACTCAAACAAATCATAGGGGTGATATTTATTAAGGAACCATAGGTTGAACTTATAATAAAGTATCAATAGAAGAATAAACAAATAGTGAAAGAACTATTTTCATGCTATCATGTGCAGGAAGAAGCACTAGATGAAGATGACCCACGTAACATTCAAATTACAAAAATTGAAGGAGAAGGAGAGGTGGAAGGTCCATCTCTGGCATCAGAATTAGTTTTTGCACCAATCAAGGTGAAAACGGTAAAAATTGGTACAAATGATAATCCCAAAATGGCTAGTATCAGCGATTACTGGGATGAACAAATAGTGAGAAGAATAACAGAGTTGTTGCGCGTGTATAGTGACCTATTTCCAACAACCTTTACAGATATGAAAGACATAGAAGGAGAGATAGGAGAGATGAATATACCTATAAAAAATGAGGCTAGATTAGTCAGACAATGACCATATATATTGAACCCAATATATAAGCAGAAAGTAAAAGAACAAATTGACAAAATGTTGGGCACTGGAATCATAGAACCAATAGAAGAATAAGAATGGATAAGCCCTATGGTAGTCTAGGAGAAAATGCAAGGAGGCATAAGGATATGAGTTGATATATAGAATATGAATGATGCTTTCCTACATGACCCTTTTCCCACCCCTTTCACAGATGAGGTATTAGAGAATGTAGGAGGATAGGAAGCATACTCATTCATAGATGGATTCTCAGGATACCATCAGATCAAGATAGCTCTAGAAGACAGGTACAAGACCACTTTTTCCACAGAATGGGGATCCTACTAGTACAAAGTCATTCCTTTTGGGATGAATAACACACCAACAATATTCTCAAGAGTAGTCATAGCTGAATTCATCCATTAGTTTTTAGAAGTATATATGGATGATTAGATAGTATACATGTTGGAGTTACTTCACAAACACCTAGGATTTCTTTTTATGGGAGAATATTCCACCTGGAGAAT
>JASDQU011311533.1:0-25044 GCA_032191745.1 Picea mariana
AGAATGATTCTCTGTCAAGGTTAAGGTGCTCGGGGTGGCTTCGACCTATGGTTGGGTGACAATAGTGATATTATCTATGGTTAAATGAGAACATCCATTATATTCTAACAGGTTATGGGTCCACACCTCCTTCATTCAATCTAACCAAAGGAAGGGATCATAGCCCTAAGGATACTAAGCTCGTTGAAGAATTGTCGCTAGGGTTTCTAGCAGGAGTAGTTACCAAAGCACTGTCGCTAGGGTTACTAGCAAGTGCAGTTGCAGAAACCCTAATCCTCTTGTTGAGGTACCTTAAGTGAAGGGATTGGCCAAATTTCTGGATAGACTAGTGCGCCCTAGCCTAGTGCATCTCTTGGTACTCTCAGCAAGATAAGACGTCAACTATGAGTTTTTGGTCAAATCTAGTGTTGACCAAGTCAAGGAAACCATGACTTACTCTATGAAGTGAGAAAACAAGTTAGATGGGGCTTCTAACTTCAAAGCATGGAAGAAAAGGATTGATCTCATCCTTGCCAAGAATAAAGTGTTGGATATCGTGAAAGGAAATATTGTGGAACCAGAGTTTGAAGAAGGAAAAGAAAAGGAACCGTAGAACGTTGCAGTTATGGAGAAGTTCAAAGACAATGACATCAATTCCATGAGTATCATAGTGGATTCTATAAAAGACCACATGATACCCTACATCTCCCATCTTGATTCGTCCAAGAAGATGTATGATACCCTAACAAACCTCTTCTCAGTCAAAAACATTGGATAAGTAATGAGTCTGAAGAATGAGCTATGTGACATGAAGATGAATGATGATGACAACATAACATCATACTTTGTGAGAATATCTTAGTTAATATATCAACTACAAGCTATTGAAGAGATCATTTTAGAGAAGGAATTGGTAAACATAGTACTCAATGGTCTTCCTAAGACATGGGATGTATTTTCCACAAGCATGAACACAAGGAAGGATTATCCTACATTTGAAGAACTTTAGACTTGTTGTGCACAAGAAGAATCAAGGATTAGTACAAAAGAGAAACCCCAAAAGAAATATGATGATCAAGCTTTCACAGCAAGGTTCAAGAGTTTCAGGAATAAAAGGAAGTTTGGCTCTAGGAAGAAGCCAAATCAAGATAAAGATATGTCAGAAATACAATGCTTAAACTGTCAAAAATATGGCCACTACAAGAATCATTGTCTCGAGCTAAAGAAAAGGAAGGAGACACACGAAGCATCAGTTGTCGAAGAAAAGGAACCTTCAAAGAATACTAAGAAGGATGAAGCACACTTCTTCTTCTAAGACAAGGTAACAATACTCCTCATAGTTCTTGTACATGCCATGTTTTCTATACATATCTTGCATATCTATTTCCTAGAAGATAATATGTTCCAAGAGAAACTATACCTATGGAAGAACAACAAGATAATGATTTCTATCACTATGACTACAAGTCAGACAATACACATGAAAGGATGAAGTATATCAACAACCCCTAGTAACAATTCATGTGGAAGATATTACATAAATAAAAGTTGCAAGATAAGCCGAAATTAGAATCAATCTTGAAGAAACCTAGAAGAAGTAAAGACAGAAAGAATTCAACAATCAAGAGGAAATTGGAAAAATATTTGTGACACTTTACAGAAGGCAATAAGGACGTAGACGAAAGCGTTGAATCCCCTATATGGAGAGAGTCGATTATATAGTTCCAAAAGAAGAGCATGCATTCATGCATGAAGCAAGGATTAGGAGGGAACTAATCCTAAATTATATGATCCATTGAAGATGATGAAGTATCTATCCATGGAAGCAACCATGAACAAGAAGCACGTGTTCAATGTGACCTTAGAAGAAGTCTTCTTCTTCTTCAAGAAAAAGAAGCCTTAAAGTATCCTTGGTTGTCCATCCACATCCATGATCCTATGATGAAAGGAAGAAGTTGGAATCTTCAGGGCATGGAATCTATAGAAAAATCTGTGGACCTAAAAGATAAAGAAAAACATATGGAAGAACACGAAGATTCCAAAAGAGAAAGAAAAGACAGAACAACCAATCATTGTATCGAGAATCACAAGACTACCAGCCTAACCTAAACTCACTAAAAGCAATCAAGTAGAGGAAATGAAAGTTGTGATGAAGAAAAGTGTATGTAAGACTTGTGAATGTAAGCATTGTGAGATCCAGAACTAGAGGTTTCTCCCAGATGGAGGGAGAAGACTATGATGATTGCTTGTTCTAGTAAACCAGACATACCTCTATATGAGCCATTATATCGTTCGCAATATCCATGGGTTGGAGTTTACATCAGATGAATGCAAAGACTATTCTCCAGAATAATTGAACAAAGAACATATGTAGAACAACCTCAAGGCTTTGAGGTATACCAGGAAGAGACTCTTGTATGCATATGGAAGAAGGTTTTGTATGGATTCAAACAACTTGGTGCAGAGCCTCCAATGCACAACAGAAGCGTGGTGAAAAACCTTCTATAACAAAGATATTGTATCAGAATGGTTACTCAGAACTGAAGGATGATGGATTTCCAATCCATGAAAAATCTTTCATGATGATAGAAGAAGTACCACTTGGATATGTTCCAAGTTTGACCCTTGCCAAGATGTTATGAGCTAGCAGGAAACAAAAGAGTTGAATTCAACTATGATGATCAGATCTATATGAAGCCTTCAGAAAAATAAGTGTTCTAGAAAGACCGAAGTACATTGAGATCAAGAATTACATTCTCCGAGATGAAGTCCAGAAAGGAGAAGTGGCTCTTCAATATATATCTTCACAGATGAGCAGATAAGTCTCTGTTCAAGATGAAAGAGTTTGTGTACTCAAGCTGGAGCTCGTGGAGACAACTTCCTTAATGAAAAAGGAAGAGATGACTCCCAGGTTGGGAGGGAGCACTAATGTGTTGTTGATTTATGGACAGTCATTTTTCAGTTTGGTCCAGGATGAGCAGTTCCTTTTCAGTTTGAAAATTGGTTTAAGATTTCTGACGGATAGGCATTTTCTAGTTCGGAAAATGGTCCAAATCGAATGATCATTTTCGTAATGAAAATGGTTAGATGTATTTTTGATGTACCATAGACAACGATTCCCCTTGTGGTTAACATAGGGAATGGTCTAGGACAATCTCTCTTCTTGACGGTCACTCTTAGTAGTGGTCAAGAAGACTGGTCCGCCTCGCCGAATAGTCATTCTTTCGAAGCTCACACTTGTGAGCAGTTTCAAAGAATTATCTGTTTTGGAGGTTGGTGCAGGACAGTCATTTCCTTAGGAAATGGTCTGAATAGTCATTCCCTAGGGTAGATTCATTTTCTCCAGGTTGCACTTTGTTTAGTGCCAAAGGAGTGCCCCAGATAGGCGAATGGTCTAGGTTCAACAATCAGGGACAGACATTCCCTAGGGCAGATTCATTCTCTCGAGGTTGCACTTTGTTTAGTGCCAGAGGAATGGCCCAGATAGGTGAATGGTCCAGGCTCAGAAATCAGGACAATTATTCTTACTTGCTTGAGAAGAATAGTCCAGATAACTCATCGTTGATGTTTTACTTTCTTAGGCCAGCTGCTCTTCCAGATCTCACAGATGTGAGTGGAAGAATGGCCCAAATGATTCAGTTTATATATCATAACAATGTTTTCTGTGCAGGTTGATGATATGATTGTTATGGAGATTGTATGTCTCCATACAAGTAGATGTATAATATTGTAGTGGATGTGTTCCACTAATTGTGACTATATGTCATTGATCAAGTATCTATGTGCTACTTGGTGTAGCAATGTACCATTGGATTGTAGTTGTGTGCTACTATGGATAGACACAATTGTGTTCTATTGAATAACGTTGTTCTGATCGCCTTGAAGATTATCAGTAGTGTTGGAAATGATTATCAGCTAGATGGATGATCAATGGACAGATATTTCCCAGACGGAAAATGGTTCAGAACATTTATTCTTATAGGACATATGTCTGGATTAGAAGAATGGATCTTGTGTCACTCTGTGGAGTAAGTGACTTATCCAACATCATGTCATATTACTCAGATGCAGTTGATGACATTGATAGTGATGGTGGTGCTCATGATCTAGTCATGAGATAGTCTATACGACTATGTTGATTCTACCAGGTAAATGGTATGTTTGTGCTCAAGACCATTACTTTCAAATACCTCTCTAGCTAGGAGGGAGTGTTGATATTATGGTAGCTGTAGGAGGTATTTACCTCCATGTGTAAACCTGACGAGAATAGAATATTTCGGGAAGCAAGAAGAAACCCTAAATTAGTTGGATAATAACCCTAGAAGACAAGTCGTCTCAAGAGGATAATTTGTATTAGGTTATTAGCCTCCAAGAGAAGAAGTCAACTAAAGGAAATATTATATACTAAGTAAATAGGCACCCAGAATGAGAAGTCGTCCCAAGAAGTTTGTCAGTTTTAGTATAAATACATGAAGCCAGTCTTCATTCTGGTAGGCATTCTCAGAACTGCAGAAGCAACACTTGTGCACACTGCAGTTGGCTAGTTTGTGTGCAAGTTTGGAGGAGAGATGTCATTGCAGCTGCTACGGCTAGCAGATTTCGGTTTTGGACTGGAATCTCTCTTGGTTATGGTTTGGACTCTCTGATCAGCTCTTGTTACCTCTATTTGGTGCACTATCCTTGGAGAGAGGTGTGTTATCTTGTTTGGCTATCTAGCCTAGGGTTTTCTTCCGGAATGATTCTCTGTCAAGGTTAAGGTGCTAGGGGGTGGCTTCGGCCTATGGTTGGGTGACAATAATGATATTGTCTATGGTTAAACGAGCACATCCATTATATTCTAACAAGGCCAACCATCTTTATTTCTTAAGATCTGTGTTACTTCGAACAATGTTTTTTAGTATTTGATAATTTACACATGATGTAAAATAAAAATGGTTAGAGTTGATTGGACTGTGTATTTTTTTAAATCATCAACTCCTACTTGTTTTATGGAAAATTGTGTGATACTTATGATCATTCGAGTGCATTATGGCTTGTTATTATCTTGATCATTATGATGTAGATTTCATGTTTGTGTGAATGGTTTCATTTGACTTATAGAAAGTTGTTAGATTTAGTTGAATATAAGAGATTCTCTCCAATTAGTTTTGCTCCTAAGTTAGTGTGTCGTTGAGATATTTTTCAACTAGTTATTAGTTTGCTAAAATAGTGTATTTATTTTGAAACAAACCTTTATGTATTTATATGTGTACTATTGCATTGTTGGACTAAAGTTAAATAGGTTTGTGTATGTGGAAACACTTTCTACTCTCCCATTTGTTAAGAGTAATATATGTATAACATTGATAAGGAAAACTTGACAAAATCAATGGTGTTGCTTAACACTGATACGATAGATAAGGTTGGATACAATAGATAAGGTTGGATGAAAATTTAATATAATAAGATAATGACACAATAATTAAATAACACCCCATGGAATTAAATTCAAAATGATGAAAATGACATAACCAAATAAAGCACAATCCAATGGATTAAAAATTTAAGAATTCAATGGATTTAAAAGAACTTAGTTAAATAAATCATAAATCAAAGAATGCATGGATCGTACATATGTATGGAATATTTATAGGGAAAAAATATTTAATGCATGCAAATTAATTAGGTTAGAGGAGGTTGAATATCACTTTCTTCTAAGATACACATTACATGACAATTTAAAATGTGTTTATAATATTATTTGCAATTACATATTGGTTCATAAAATCTATGTAAATGAGGTATTTCTATGCATCATGGATACTCCAAAAATAAAAGAGAAAGGAAAAAAGAAATGCTAAAATAGAAACGATTGTTGGATTCCATACCCAAAATAGAGTTGAAATGTGATTAATTGATGTCCTTTAAACTAAAATATCTTTGTTTGTTTACCCAAAACTACAACATAAAATAAGAAGCTTAGATTTACCCTTCCCCTTTTGCATTCAATGGGTTCATTCTCGACTATCATTAGGGGTGATGGTTGCAAGTACTCATCCTTCTCCTTTCACATGTATTTGTATTCATCTAACTAAGGAAAGAATCTCTGAAAGTCATCATTAGCATTAGTTGCACAAGTGGCCATGTGGGAGGCATTCTCTCCCAAGGTTGTTATAAGGTCATTTTGGAGCACCCCATTTGGGGAATGCTATAGGAATATTATCTTTCTTCTGTAAAATGATTTCTCATGTGTTCTTGAATTAGAGTTTAACATTGATTTCTCAAATTCCCTATGGATGTATTGTTCCATTTCCCTTCAAATGTGATCCTAAACAGACTTACCCCTTCATGAGAAAATAGATCTACTATTTTATTGGTTGATTTTCAAATGTGACAAGTAAGAAGGAAATGGAATTTTTACATTGGATATCTTAAAATTCCGATGAATTTTATTGATTTCCCATTATGGGAGACTAAATCTAGGTGAACCCAATTATTACTTTTTTATTGTATTGATTACCAATGTAAAGTCTCCTTCACATATTAGCTTTGTGATTCATGTGCCTATTTATTTCTTAAATCCATATTCAATTTAGGATGTATATCAAGTTGTTTGTATCATGGCCTCCCATGGAAGCATAAAAGAAAAATAATTTCCCCGAAGCTACTTATATTGTCTAAATCCCCTGGGTTACCTTTTGCAACCACATCAATATTAGGTTTTATAAACCTTTACTAGGGGAATCCATGGCGGTGGGATATTTTTTTACAAAATAAGGTGACTACTTGGGGAAGGGATAAAATTGTAAGTCTATCTCAAAGACCTCGATGATTTCCATTTCCAACTCTATGATATTTTTTTCTTCCTCATCCCATATGATGGTCTCAACTATCTCTCAAAGATACTTTTCAATGAGGTTCCAAAGTTGATCTCATCATTTCCCTTATCAATTCTAGTGTTTCTTTCCTTTCATAGAATCTAAATAAGGAACCTTGGGAAAATATAATAGATTCAATTTGCAATTTTATTATCAAATATTTCAGGTTTCTAGCCTTCCAAAAACTCAACAATTCCTTCACTTCTTGTTGGTGATATTCAAAAGATTTGTCATCTCTTGTCCCATAGATCAACCACAAAATTAAATTAT
The DNA here is from genome assembly GCA_032191745.1 of Picea mariana. Lineage (NCBI taxonomy): Eukaryota > Viridiplantae > Streptophyta > Pinopsida > Pinales > Pinaceae > Picea > Picea mariana. Next base: position 7,107 of record JASDQU011311533.1, read on the forward strand.
TTAAGGAGGTTATTTTGGGTTTGTTTCTTAATTTTGTAGATTAGACACCTTGAAGGTTTGATAAAGCCATTGAATCTCAATTTCTCTCATGTTACAATTTCCTTGTCGACTACTGGCCAAATAAAGACATTTATATTAGGCCAAAGAAATGGTTCCCATATAGTAGATCATACGTGCTTCCTTTCATTTTTGAGTTGAGTTCCTTGACATATTATGTAAACTTCCTTCAGTTTGTAATTATCATCTCCATGCATTCCCCATCTTAAAATATATGGCCTACTCTTCACCCTAATTTTCATTGAGATTGGGGGTTCTATTAAGTCCACCTTTTCTTGTTTTGTTGGGATTTTAGAACATTCATTATATTTTTTCTATACCAACATGTTGACGGGCGTATTTGACACACCGTCAACTGCAAGGTCAAATCCAGACCAGGGTTGTCTAAATAACCCAAGCCATTTGGAGTGAAATGACCCGATGGGTTTAATGGCTCCGTTGGCCAATTAAAGTCCTAAAAATAATAAAAGAAAAGAAACTAATCTAAAATCTATGATGCTAAGAGTATAAATTTACTAATTACGAGTGTTCAAATAAAAACATGAATATGTGCATATGATTATATACAGTCTATATACAACTTGCAAGATTTACTTGTCATCTTGCGAAATGGATGTTCTTAAAAGTGTTTATAAAGAGATAAAGAAAGCACATACATTTTATGTTTTCTTTTTGAATATTTAAAGATCTAAAACTAATGAATACTAAGAAAATATGAATGAAATAAGAATACATAAACAATCAAAGATAATTCATGATATCTTATTCCATTAATAAATAATTTAACTAAATAACAAACTAACCAACCTGTAACTAATCGATTAACTGAGTTTATCTTTCTATGTACTTCGAGCTGCTAACTGTCCTGCATGTGAGGGAAACTTGTGACAGAACAATGCTAATACTCCGAGAATAAATTCAAAGGTGTGTTGAAGTGAGAATATAACAACAGAATGATAAATGTAAAGATATGGTGATCTTATGATAATCAACTCTTAGAATGAAAGGAAACTCAATTCAAAGCATTAATATTATCTATCATTTAATATCCAGAATAAATCAATAGAAATCAAATGACAGAATAATCGCAAATATAAAAATGGAATAACAAATTATAGACAACATCAAAATAATTAATAATATGAAACACCATATGATAATCAGACTAAAGATGCATAAAACATAATAATATTTCATAAGATCGAGGCAATGAAAGAACATAATCGGGTAAGCATCACACAATTCTAAAGACAATGGTGAGTAGCTTCTCCATATCAGTTCTCAAAAATCACATGTCCATAAAGTATCCCAACAAAAGTTATCTTCACTACTAACAGTGATCACTATTTAAACTAGTTTTTGATTAACAAACTCTTATCATGCAAGATAGAGTGCAATCCCCAAAAAATAGATTGTTTTACAAAAAAAGTGCAACAAGAAACCATTCCTATAGGAGTTGGTTTGTAAAAATTTATTACATAATAACAAAGTTTTATGAAAAAGAAAGAAACTACAAAACTACACAATGCATGATCCAAGATAGTTTCTCCATGTAAATAGCACCATAATCATCATTTTCCTGTAGATAAAAAAACAAAATTGATATTTAGAAAATAATGCCCACTAACATTCAGAAATAGACTCGCTACAGAATCGTGAGATTCTGTAGCTAGTCTTATATTAACAAAGAAAATCAAAATTAAATCTTCCTATTCGATTTTCATAACAAAATAAAATGAAATAAAATAAAAAACAACTTTTACCATTTTAGAAATTAGACAGTGAAGGGTCAGATAGTTGTGAATTAATGATGGCATTGAAGTTGGTTGCATGTTTGATGATTATATTATCGGATCCCTTGGGCCTTTTACTTGCTCGATATGTGCATGCTTTCAACTCTTGGTTTTCTCGTTCAAGAAGAGAATTGCGAGTAGCCAGATGTTTTACTTGTGCCTGTAAAAATGGTATGTCCATGTAATAGCATTCTACCTAGTCCAAACAATTGTCACAATGTACCGGTGCTATAGCAGGCTGAGGTTGAGCGTATTAAGGAATGGATGCTTCGACTCTTCCTGTGGCTTGTTTCAAGTCATGGCTAATGCCAACAAATCCCTCTTGGCCTTTCCGAAACAGAGGTAATCTAGAGACAAATTCATACTGCTCATCTTGACCAAGAGTTTCGTTCTTGAGACACTGGTTATCCAGATCTTCCTCAGCAAGGAAATCATTGATCTCATCGTCTGAGCAGTGATCATTAACCTCGATCATTGAGATCGAGCTCAAATGATCCATCTTACGATTCCTTAGACTCCTAGATATTAATCGACCAGATCTCTTATTTATAAAATTCAAATCTGAGCTTTCATGTTTCTTACTCTTACGATTTTTCTTGACAGTGGGTTTGTCACTAAAGCCCTAATTCATCTTAATAGTAGGGGTAGGAGAAATCCTTTCTTTCAACACATCCACTACATGTTCCAACGATTTTCTGGGCGAAAATATGCATCGTGGGTTCTTACCTAGGGGGATTTGAATAGGAACATAAATAGGTTCATTAATTTCATAGTCATTATGTGAATCGCAACCTTGACTCTTGGTCACAGGATTATCAGAAATGGGATTTACATTTATAGGTGAGTTCACTGTGCATTCGGGTTGGGCAAAATTTTTCTGACTCAGGAAGCTTTCCCAAGTGTCCCCAATTTGAGACAGGTGCGATACGAACAGAATCCTTATAAGCCCATGATGAAAGAGGCTTACAGAGGGTTCAAATTCTGTCTCTTATAACGTTTTGACATTTTATATAGGCTCATCAATAAATAAAAAGGCATGTTCAGTTTAAACCCTAGGAACAACATCAACAGTCGGATGTGGTATAAAAATACCAAACCATACCTGCCCTCGCACATTATAAACTGTTTCAAAATCAAAATAAGGTCATTCCATCGAGGTTTCAGGAGGGTAATAGGAATACCTTTAGGGAAGCAGGTATATTTGCGAGAGACCATGAACAAGATCCATGGAACTTCTTCTAGTTTAGCATTTTTGAACCACTTTTCGCCTTCCCGTGGGAGTCCTGTCCCCCGGGCTATAGAGTCCTATTTGACCTCCAATTGCACATCCTCAAATTTTTCTCTGAACCCATCAAACGTTTGAGAAAATGCCTGTGCGACTGCCAAGTTGTATCCTTCGAATTTCTGGATGAAGGTATCCCAACCATGAGCCTACAAATCATCTATGGCATCGTCGTGGGCAAGAAGGGCCTGACAGCCATTAGGTTTGATTCGAACCACAAGGGCCATGGTCACTGTCAAATAGACAAAGTAGACAGCACGAACGAGAGGTTTTGACTTCTAATAAACAAGTAGCAAGGAGAGGTCCGTGAAAACCAAAACGACCCGATACCTATGAAAATGGGAGACTATCATGTTTGATAACTTGAGTTTGGAGAGACATAAAACCAGAGGACATGCAGATCTATGAGCCATTACACATAATGAATATCAAACCCTCAACCACTATCGAATGCCAATTCAAAAAATGAATGGGGGTCATTAAATGCACAGGACAATAGGGTGAGGTGTAGTTGTGGGTAGGTCGGATCTATACCAAGTGACATGAAAGTGATAAGACTGATATAGCAAAGAGCATGTATCAATTTCTAACCCAAGGTTGCAGCGTGATTATGGATAAATGATCAAACCATACAATCAACCATGGATAATACCTTCATAGAAAAAATGTGGCAGTTAATTAATCAATGAACTTATAGAACATCAATTTAGCAGCATATAGGTTCCCTTCAAATGTAATCTCTTTGGTAAAAGAGAAGAAGAAAAACACAGACTGCAAAATGATTACCAAGCCAAGTTTTTGTTTGAATTTCATGCTTGCAGTCATGAAATTTAAACAAAACAAACAAAATGTAAACAAGAAACTCATAAAATAAGTTAGCCTAATAAATCGCCCTGAAGCCAAAAGACGGAATCATTTTTAAAAGTAAGGAGGAGGCAGCTACAAAAAGTTTTTGTCTCTTTGCGATATCTTTTAATCATGATAAAATTTACATAATTGGTGGTTGCCAACAATGGTGACACGTTGGGGGAAGCAGTTATCTCTGCATCACCAGAAAATTTATGTCAGGGGCACAGATGAAATAAATTTTTAGAAACAATTAACGATATATCAAGCGTTCCAATTATAACTCAAAAAATAATGCAGCTTTAGCATTGGATGTATTTATGTCTGAAAATGTAATCTGGTATCTTATTTAGATCACAGGTGTAGCAATGTTTATAAAGATGACTTCGATACCGTTGACAGGGCCACTGCTGCCAACGGGAGTCCATAGCCTCGACAGGGATGTCATTTAACCCACTCTAGTACCTCTATCTTGTCCAAGAGTCGTCCATTCATGATAAAAACATCTTCAATTTTGATCAAATTAAAAGACATACGTGAGGATCTTCTTAAACTCGGAATTGCTTCGCTGCCAGCAGGCCTGTTCAATACCTCGACGAAGTTGCCTTAGTATCATGCGTGCATTTACCTACTACCAACAGACTTGTTTAGTGTACCAATGGGTTTACACACACTTCCCACACATTGTAGTGCTTCCAACTCTCTAAAATTTGTTTATAAATTTCCAGAAACTTCATGATATTTAAGAGAGCGGGGTGATACTGAAAATCTCATAGTTTGGTAATGAAAAGTTTGATCATTCACAAATTATTTTCCTGGTTTGATGAATTTCATCATGATTTGGACAGTTATATTTATGTTAAGAAATCCTCTCTAGGATGGGAAAGCACACTGAGTTGTGCTCATTAAAATAGGGGTGACATTAGAAGTTTGTTAAGGATAATCGTGACTTCCTGTGATTTTAATGAGAAACTAGGAACACTGTTTGAACAGAGACATTACTTCCGATGATCTGAGTTTTAGCATTTACTGCTCAGGTGCTTGAGATGTTATCAAATGCTGCAAATGAATAAGAATTGTGATTCCCTTCAACAAATGAAATGGTGTCTCAGACATAATTATTTTAGAAAACAAATCAAAATCAAGCAAAATGAAAAGAACCAAAATAAAAAAACAGAAAAGAAAATTAAAATATTTACAAAGGGTGGATCAGAAATCATCAATCGAAATACCTCTTGAGATCCTGGCCATTCACTGGGAAAGTGTCCGGCTGTCCCTCTAAGTTATGCAGATGAAAAGAGCTAGGACCCAATTTTTCATAAATTACAAATGGTCCCAGCCACAGGTTTTGGAACTTGGCATGTTCCCCCTTACCCTCGTGCGCTTTGTCCCACTTGAGAACCAAATCTCCAACATCAAAATTCCTATCAGAAGAAGAATTTTCATCAAACCAACTCTTCACAATTTGTTAGTGTTGATCGAGTTTCTGTTTAGCTTGTGTTCTCATCTCTTCTAGTTTTAATAAATCATTTATCTGGTTTTCTAGAGAAGGACATTCTTCTTCTTAGACTTTCTGCGATAATTGCAGAGAAGGAAGTAAGACATGCGCGGGAGGGGGTGGTGGATTCTCTTCTGTAAATGAGCAAGAAAGGAGAATTACCAACGGAGCCTTTTGGAGTTACCCTATCAGCCCAAAGTGCATTATACAGTGCATTGTGCCAATTCTTGTGGTTTTCTGAAACTGTCCTTTTTATAATCTTGATTAAATAATTATTTTTTGATTATGCTAGACCATTCCCTTGAGGGTAGTAGCTGGCATAATACTTCAGTTTAATCCCTTTTTCCAAAGAGAAAACATTCATATCAAGGGACGAAAAATAAGAGGCATTGTAAAAAACCAGACATTCAGGAATTCTAAATCGAGTGATGATATGGGAGTTTAGAAAAGACACTACCCGATTGGTGTTGACCACTTTTAAAGGTAAAGCTTCAGACCATCTTGTAAAATAGTCTGTTGTTGTGAGGAGGGTGGATTGATTGGTCCAATTATGTCTAGGCTCCATTGCTGAAAAGGAGCGTCTACAGTAACATGTTGCAAAGAAAAAACCACCTTTTTCACTCGTCCTACAGCCTTTTGGAAAATTACACATTTGCAAGACAATGTATGGGAGTCTTTAAACAGGGTAGGCCAATAATATCCATCGCTTAGAACTTTATGGGCAATGGTATCTCCACCAAAGTGACCATTGGCCTCATCGTCATGAAGTTCAGCCATCACTCTTTCAGATTCCTCTTTTTCTAAACAACGCAGAAAAACACCATCAAATTTCTTTCGAAATAATATATCATTGATTAATTGGAAAGATGCATATTTAAGCCTAAGTGCTCTTCTGTTTTTGGGATCGAGATTGTGGGGAGAATATCCATGCGTTAAATATAATCTAATGTTCTCATACCAAGAATTGGGTGTAACTTGTGAACAACTGATCTGTTTTTCGTCATGTTGATTTACAACTGATGTGTTTATTTGACTTTCTTATTCCTCAACTGAATCAACCACTAGTTTACACAGGTCTTGACCTCTAACAATTTGGGCAGGAGATATTTAAAGGTCATATTCCTGTAGTGATGTCATCCAATTTGTCCTTTTCTCACCCAACTCTTTTTGTACTAACAAGTTTCTTATAGCGAGGTAGGGAACAATCACTTTGGTTCTGGATTTCAACAAGTAAGACCGGAAGTGTTTCACTTCTTTAAAAACAACATATGCCTGCTGATCTACTGTTGGGTAATTAAGTTATGCTCCTTTAAAATCAGAGCTCATGAAGGCAATGGGTATCTCATTACTTTCAACGTTTTTCTGTGTAAGCACAATAGCATAAGATCTATTAGATGTGAAAATGTAAAGAGTGAAATCTTGAGAAAAATCGAGACAGGGAAGGGGCTTCTATTATTGCTTTTTTAATTGAACCGAAATCCTGACTTTCTTGAGGTCCCCATCGGTATAAAACATCCTTTTTAATTAGATTTTGTAACGGTATAACCATTTCTGAGAAACTTGGGACAAATCTTCTGACAAAATTAATCTTGCCCAAAAAGGATTACATGGCCTTTTTGGAAGAAGGAGGGGGAATTTTAGCAATGGCTTGGGTTATTTCTGGGTCAATAATCATTCCATCCTTAGATACTATGAACCCAAGTAGTTTTCCTTGCTCTACTGCAAAGACTGATTTCTTAGAATTGAGAGATATGTCAAACTTGTGGCATCGTTCCAAGACAGCCCTAAGGTGAGATAAATGATCTTTCTTGTTTTTAGAAAAGACAGTGACATCATCAAGATAGACCACAACTGACTGGTTAATGAGGCCATGGAAAGCAATATCCATTGCTCTCTGGAAAGTGGCACCAGCATTTATCAGTCCAAAAGGCATTTTCATGTAGGCATAAGTGCCCCATGGGGTACAAAAGGTGGTTTTAAGCTGGTCCGAAGGAGACATAAGGACCTGGTTGTATCCCTAAAAACCATCTAGCAAAGACAGTCTTTCAGAACCAGACACCTGTTGTATAATTTGTTCCATTGGAGGAACATGGTAGTTGTCTTTATCAGACGCTCGATTTAGGTTTCGAAAATCAACACAAAGTCACATTTCACCACTTTTCTTCCTTATAGGGACTAAGTTAGACACCCATTGAGTATGCCTAACCAGAAGAATTATCTTTGCAGTTAGTAATTTGTTTAGTTCCTTTTTAACAGTATGTTCCAACTTAGGATGCATTTTCCTCAATTTTTGTTGAAAAGGATGAGTCTGGGGTTTCATAGGGATTACATGTTGTATGATGTTTGGATCGAAAGTTTGCAAGTCATCGTACGTCCAAGCAAATACATCTTTAAATTTTTTAAATAATTTTATGAAAGCGTATCTTTCTTTCTCGGAACATCCCTTTCCCAAATAAATATTTTGAGGATTATCTCTTGTTCCTAAATTAACAGTTTCATCGATTAAGGAGGAACTGTTAGTTTTGCAATTTACTGCCCCTCTAAAATTTTCATGTAAGTCATAAAATTTCTCTAATCTCACCACAGACTTGGGGATAGACTTTACTAGCTCGGACGTTGATTCATGAGATCGAGGATCAGATATTACCGTGAAGTCTCGAAGATTCTCATTGTGAGTGCCCTCATTAATAACTGCATCCTGGAAGGTGTCTTCCATATGCAGAAAGTTGATGATCTATTGATCATCATCGAATACTCTCCAATTTGTGATGTTATCCAGAATCAATGGCCTGGATAAAAATTCAATTGAAAAAACATTAGGAGAAAATCCTTCAGTGGGAAACAATCTAGAAGCAACATTGGCTAGTAAATCAACTTCTGAATTACTCATCCTAGGAATGGAATTTATATTAAATGCTAGAAATCTATGCATTAAACCCCATACCTTGGTTCTGTAACTCTTCAGACGCGGTGACAAATAGTGTATTGTGTTTCTTACCTGTTTGACCATGATTTTTGAATCATCGAATACTATCAAATTTTGCACATCCATGTCCAATGCTTTCCTAAGTCCCTGCAGAAGTGCCTCTTACTCGGCTGTGTTGTTAATGCATTCAAACTCTAATCGACAAGCAATAAATTTTTTATTACCTGTAGGGTCGATGAGCACACAACCAACACCTGCTCCTTCTCAGTATTTGGATCCATTAAAATATAGGGACCAGATATGTGCGTCATTAGCAGTACTTGGCATATTCGACAAAGATAGTGCCTAAGTACAGGCTATAACTTCAGATTGTTGTTCTGGATCAGTGATAGAGGAAATTTCAGTCATGAAGTTACCAAAAAATGCATTCATTCCCAACGTTTCAATCGAATTTTTGGAGGTAACGAAAGGCTCATTTGGATCATTCAGATCTGTCACGGTATGCTGAAGGTAACGTTATCTGTTTATTCTAATTTTATTGGGCTGTCCATTTTCAGGCAGCCACAAGTGAGACTAGTCTGTAGAAAAATAACCGTGTAGGTGTTCTGACCAATATCTGCTTAAAAAAAAACCATAATCTTCAGTAATATCAACAACGATAAAAACAATTACTTGATGAACTTTAGGATTGGATGATAATCTAATCAACACATTCTTAAGCTCACCGATTACTTTAACATTCGTTTGATATAGCTGAATGATTTTAAGATCATAAGGTTTTACTTCTACATTAATTTTCTGGCATATAGACAGAGGCATCAAGTTGGATGATGCACCAGAGTCAACCATACAATTATGTACATTCCTATTAAAAATATCGAAATTCAATAAAAAAGGGGGGACATTTTTTCGTGAGCAAACAGAAAAATTCTGTTGATTTTTTGTTGATGTCCCTGAAACAATTTTATCTAGGTTTGCTACAGTTTTTTTTACTAAGTCCCTTTTGTCTTGATGTTCAGGTGTCTTTTTAGTTGGGACATTTTTAACTGTGTTTAAATCAATTTCTGCTGATTTTTTCTGCTAACATCGTTCTTTTTATTGTTTTCAGCAATGCTTTGAAGCATTTTCTACAAAATAAAAGGAAGTTTCAGCAGTTCAAAAATAGAAATATTAGCCCTCAATTTTTTTAGATCTTCAATTAAATCATACTCTAAAACTGGGGCAGCTAGGCCTTGTCAAATTTCAGTTAGCTTTGACTATTTTGGAAACACATTTTTACTTACTTTGGGAGGAAGCTTCTTTTGTGTTTTGCTTCTTGTGTTGTAGGGGTGGACAGTTTTGAAATTCACTTGGAAGATATTGTCTGACAAGTGCCCGAAAACATAATGGGATGATTCTTCCTCTTCTGGTGCCTCTTCCTCAACTGTATCATCAGAATTTTTAGGAGGAACAGAGACAAAATTTTCATGCACTTCTAATATCGTCTGCAAATCATACTGTAAACATTCAAAATTTAGACCTAAAATTTAGACATTCAAAGTCGGTTTGGAGGGAAAGGTTTTCTAAAAGGAGGTTTGAAACTTCTTTTGCTTGTAGATGCCTCCTCGACTGATCTTTTCAAGTCAACGACCTAATTGGATAGTTTCTAGAAAGCTTTCTGCAAACTCTCCAGGTCTAATGTTTCTTGTTGATTTTTAGTTTGAGGAGGCCTAGTGAGGATTTATATTTTCTTCTTAGAAGATGAAGTTGTCTCAGCTTCACTACTATTAAGCTCAATATATCTCTCTCAATTTGACTTGCCTCCTCAAAGGCTTCTAACAACATGTTCTTTTTGGACCTTTTAACCCATATGGCTATGTTATTGTGCAAGGCCTTAGCATAATATGCAACAATTAAACTTTCTGCAGGCATCGAATCTACAGGGATTTTGTTCTTTAATGTCAGAAACCTTTGGTTAAATTCCTTCACTTTTCTCTTAGGTCTCATTTTTAAGCTAGATTGTTCCATAAACAAGACTTCTGGAGATTTATCATCTCCAAATGTTTCTAAAAAACAAGTTTTGAACTTGTCCCAAGAGACAATGGTCTGGGGTTGTTGAGCGAAATACCAGGTGGAAGCATTTCCGTCAAAAGTATAAGGAAATAATCTGCACACTACATCTTTGTGTTCCACATTCCGGAGTCTAATGGCCAACATAAATTTATTGATGTTATCCTCAACGGATTGCTTCGAATCTGGATTAAATTTGGGCGGCCATTTCTCCGTACGTTTAGGTAATGGTTGTTGGGGTCCAAGTATGGCCACATCATAGTGATCGAGCCAGGGTCTGGCAGGATTATTTTGACTTTCCAAGGGAGTTGGTTGTGTCAAAGGCTAAGATGGTTTTGATGAAGAAATTCCTTTGTATGAAGACTCTCCTCTTGAAGAAGATGGAGAAGAACCAGGTGGGGATGGTGGGATACCATATCCTCTGGCACCAAGGATAGGTGCTTCAGTAGGATTGGTAGTATTACCACCTAAAGGGTTTTTGGGCAGACCAGTGCCTTGAAGTTGTTCTTGAAGGTTTTTAAAGTAAAGGGGTTGATTGAGTTTTCTACTAGGTTGTCTTATACGGGATAAGTCACTATGGGTTCTTATGAGCAACTGGCGGAGAATTTCCTAGACGTCAATCCCTTGAGGGAGTGGTGTCACTGGTTCAACAAGAATATCAGGGTTATCATTTGAGGTAGTTGTTGTTTCAAGTGTAACGTTTGTGTCAGAGAGACTACGCGTTACGACGGGAGTGTGAGCATGTGGGGGAGTCTTACGACCTCCACGTGCCATCAATTAATTCCAGGCCCTCCTAGCGCCATTTGTTGACGGGTGTATGTGACACACCATAAAATGGAAGTTCAAATCTGGATCGGGGTTGTCTAAATAACCTAAGCCGTTTGGAATGAAATGACCCAATGGGTTTAATGGCTCCGTTGGCCAATTAAAGTCCTAAAAATAATAAAAGAAAAGAAACTAATCTAAAATCTATGATGCTAAAAGTATAAATTTACTAATTACGAGTGTTCAAATAAAAACATGAATATGTGCATATGATTATATATAGTCTATATACAACTTGCAAGATTTACTTGTCATCTTGCGAAATGGATGTTCTTAAAAGTGTTTATAAAGAGATAAAGAATTCACATACATTTTCTATTTTCTTTTTGAATATTTAAAGATCTAAAACTAATGAATACTAAGAAAATATGAATGAAATAAGAATACATAAATAGTAAAAGCTAATTCATGTTATCTTATTCCATTAATAAATAATTTAACTAAATAACAAACTAGCAAGCCTATAACTAATCGATTAACTGGGCTTATCTTCCTGTGTACTTCGAGCTCCTAACTGTCCTGCATGTGAGGGAAACGTCTGACAAAACAATGCTAATACTCCAAGAATAAATTCAAAGGTGCGTTGAAGTGAGAATATAGCAACATAATTATAAATGTAAAGATCTTGTGATCTTATGATAATCAACACTTAGAATGAAAGAAAACTCAATTCAAAGCATTAATATTGTCTATCATTTAATATCTAGAATAAATCAATAGTAATCAAATGACAGATTAATCACAGATATAAAATGGAATAACAAATTATAGATAGCATCAAAATACTTAATAATATGAAATACCATATGATAATCAGACTAAATATGCATCAAACATAATAATTTTTCATAAGATCGAGGCAATGAAAGAACATAATGGGGTAAGCATCACACAAGTCTAAAGCCAATGGTGAGTAGCTTCTCCATATCAGTTCTCAAAAATCACATGTCCATAAAGTATCCCAGCAAAAGTTATCTTCACTACTAACAGTGATCACTATTTAAACTAGTTTTGTATTAACAAACTCTTATCATGCAAGATAGAGTGCAATCCCCCAAAAATAGATTGTTTTACAAAAATAGTACAACAAGAAACCATTTATGTAGGAGTTGGTTTGTCGAAGTTTATTACATAATAACAAAGTTTTATGAAAAAGAAAGAAACTACAGAACTATACAGTGCATGATCCAAGATATTTTTTCCATGTAAATAGCACGATAATCATCATTTTCATGTAGATAACAAAATGAAATTGATATTCAGAAAAAAAATTCCAACTAACATTCAGAAATAGACTGGCTATAGAATCGTGATATTTTGTAGCTAGTCTTATATTAACAAAGAAAATCAAATTTAAATCTTCCTATTCGATTTTCATAAGAGAATAAAATGAAATAAAATAAAAAACAACTTTTACCATTTTAGAAATTAGATAGTGAAGGGTTGGATAGTTGTGAATTAATGATGTCATTGAAGTTGGTTGCATGTTCAATGATTATATTACTAGATCTCTTGGGCCTTTTACTTGCCCGATCTGTGTATGCTTTCAACTCTTGGTTTTCTGGTTCAAGTAGAGCAGCCAGATGTTTTACTTGTGCCCGTAAAAATGGTATGCCCCTGTAATAACGTTCTACCCAGTCCAAACAATTGTGACAATGTACCGGTGCTATAGCAGGCCGAGGTTGAGTGTATTTAGCAATGGATGCCTCGACTCTTCTTGTGGCTTGTTTCAAGTCATGGATAATGCCAGCAAATCCCTATTGGAATTTCTGGAATGGAGGTAATCTAGAGACAAAGTCATACTGCTCAGCTTGACCAACAGTTTCATTCTTGAGACACGGGTTATCCGAATCTTCCTGAGAAAGGAAATCGTTGATCTCGTCATCTGAGAAGTGATCATTAACCTCGATCATTGAGATCGAGCTCAAATGATCCTTCTTTTGATTCCTTAGACTCCTAGATATTAATCGACCAGATCTCTTATTTATAAAATTCAAATTTGAGCTTTCATGTTTCTTACTCTTACGATTTTTCTTGATAGTGGGTTTGTTACTAAAGCCCTGATTCGGCTTAATATAAGGGGTAGGAGAAATCCTTTCTTTCAACACATCCACTACGTGTTCCAATGATTTTTTGGGGGAAAAAATACATCATGGTTTCTTACCCAGGGGGGTTTGCATAGGAACAGAAATAGGTTCATTAATTTCACAGTCATTATGTGAATCGAAACCTTGAATCTTGGTCACGGGATTATAAAAAATGGGGTTTACATTTATAGGTGAGTTCACTGTGCATTCGGGTTGAGCAAAAATGTTCCAACTCAAGAAGCTTTCCCAAGTGTCCCCAATTTGAGACAGGTGTGATACCAATAGAATCCTTATAAGCTTGTGATGAAAGAGGCTTGACAGAGGGTTCAAGTTCTGTCTCTTATAACATTTTGACATTTTATATAGGCTCATCAACAAATAAAAGGGCATGTTCAATTTAAACCCTAGGAACAACACAACAGTTGGATGTGGTATAAAAATACCAAACCATACCTACTCTCGCACGTTATAAACTGTTTCAAAATCAAAATAAGGTTGTGCCATTGAGGTTTCAAGAGGGTAATAGGAATACCTTTAGGGAAGCAGGTAGATTTGCGAGAGACCATGAACAAGATCCATGGAACTTCTTCCAGTTTAGCATTTTTGAACCACTTTTCGCCTTCCCATGGGAGTCTTGTCGCCTGGGCTATAGAGTCCTCTATGACCTCCAATTGCACATCCATGACTTTGGATCTGAACCCATAAAACATTTGAGCAAAGGCCTGTGCGATCGCCAAGTTGTATCCTTCGAATTTATGGATTAAGGTATCCCAACCGTGAGCCTGCAAATCATCTATGGCATCATCATGGGCAAGAAGGGCCTAACAGACATTAGGTTCAATTCGAACCACAAGAGCCATGGTCACTGTCAAATAGACACAATAGACAACACGAACATGAGGTTTCAACTTCCAATAAACAAGTAGTAAGGAGAGGTCTGTGAAAATCAAAACGACCTAATACCTACGAAAATGGGAGTCTGTCATGTTTGATAACTTGAGTTTGGAGAGACATAAAACCAAAGGATGCACGGATCTATGATTCATTAAACATAATGAATATCAAACCCTCAACCACTATCAAATGCCAATTCAAACAATGAATGGGGGTCATTAAATGTACAGGAAAACAAGGTGAGGTGTAGTTGTGGGTACGTCATATCTGTACCAAGTGACATGAAAGTGATAAGGTTGATATAGCAAAGAGCATGTATCAATTTCTAACCCAAGGTTGCAGTGCGATTATGGATAAATGATCAAACCAAACAATCAACCATGGATAATACCTTCATATAAAAAATGTGGCAGTTAATTAATCAATGAGCTTATAGAACTTCAATTTAGCAGCATATAGGTTCCCTTCAAATGTAATCTCTTTGGTAAAAGAGAAGAAGAAAAAAACAGACTGCAAAATGATTACCAAGCCAAGTTTTTGTTTGAATTTCATGCTTGCAGTCATGAAATTTAGACAAAACAAATGAAATGCAAACAAAAAACTCATAAAATAAGTTAGCCCAATAAATCGCCTTAAAGCCAAAAGACAGAATCATTTTTAAAAGTAAGGAGGAGGTAGCTACAGAAAGATTTTATCTCTTTGCGATAGCTTTTAATCATGATAAAATTTACAGAATTGGTGGCTGCCAACACAACCATATCTAAGTTTCATTATATCTAAGGGGTTCTACATAGTGGTGTACTTGGAATCAACCTTGGATTTGAAAATATTGTTTTGAAACATGCTAAGTTTGATTCGTTATTAGAGGTCATCGTTGATGCCAAGGATCTTCAGAAAAAAAGAGAATGTTTTCCTGACCTCGTGTCCCAAAATATTTCATATTGAATAAAATGAAGCATTTATCTAATGTTATTCCAAAATAAGTATCCTTGGGCGATCTAGTTTACTCTTATTGGATATTCATTGGATATACCTATTACATACTTCACTTTCCATATTATACCCAAAAGGGAGTTGTTTTATTTGATCCATATCCATAACACCTTCCCTCACG
The DNA here is from genome assembly GCA_032191745.1 of Picea mariana. Classification (NCBI taxonomy): domain Eukaryota; kingdom Viridiplantae; phylum Streptophyta; class Pinopsida; order Pinales; family Pinaceae; genus Picea; species Picea mariana. Next base: position 22,478 of record JASDQU011311533.1, read on the forward strand.
AAGTAGAGTTCATCTATTTGATGTCTTATAAGCCTAGTTCTCTTTTATTTTCAAGTAAGAATATTTTTTTCCAGGTGACTAGGGGTCATTTATTGTTTATCGCAAGGCCTCTCCAAAGAAAATATTTTTGAAAACCGTATATTTTTTTAATGATTCTTTTGGGAGTTGTTAGTACCGATAAAATACATAGAGGACTTTCTTTCAGGACAAATATTGTGAACAAGCTACAACCAATAATAGAAATATAATGAAAATTATAGAATGAGTGTTTACCACTCAATTTCTCCCAAAAACATTCTCATGATTTATTCCTCTTTACATTTTCATTGAGTGGGAACCCTCCTACGTATTTGGATTGAAGGGAACCAATTGGGAACCCTATATTTCTTCCTATGTTCCGTTGTTCTTCATTTCAAGTGTTTAAGAAGAACATTTGGGATTTGTTGTTGTTTATCTTTCCTCTAGAAGCAAGCAAGAAAGAGTTCAGTATTGATGTAAATTATTTAGCTCCCCTTAAGGTTGATTTTTCCATGATCAATGTGTCATCTACAAATTATACATAGTAGAGTAGAAATTTCTCCTCACTCTAAGGGATTTCATTTAATCATTGTTGATCTTTGGCTACTAAAAGGGCCACTCTCAAACCTTTTTCTAGGATAATGAAAAGGGAAAAAAAACGGTATTCCCTTGGTTGTATAATTGTTTTATATATTTTATTAATTGATTGATTGTCCGCATATGTTGTTGTCATTATATGTAATATTATATGATATTGTTGTAAATATGTTGTGAAATTCATTATATAGGAAAATATTTAATTAACTAACATGTAAAATACATTATATAAAGTGCAACCATTCTAGAAAATTTTGAATTTATTAAGACTAATCAAATAAATCATTGAGAACTAATATAAACCTAAATGAATTATTATTTAAAAATACATTATATCAAGTGCAACCATTTTGGAAAATTTTGAATTTATGCTCTTTGCCCTGTTTCACCTTAGTGGTCAACATTGTGCCCTAGTAAGTGGTCGCCCTTAGGGATGGGTTTGCTACTAGGAGGTCCCATTGAAAAGTCATCATGCCATTCCCGATCATATTTACCACTTTCCACACTTCATCCCCTTTCCTCCTTATCTTTTGGGATTTTCGAGTGTATTGACCCAAGAAGGGATTGCCCCTCATTTCATGGGAAGAAGGGGCTGAAGGCCCATAGGTTTGTAGCTAGAAAAAGATAAAATAAAATCATGAACCTTATAGATCCTTGCCCAAGGATCCCGAGGACAATGAAATGTCTCTCATAAGAAATTGATGGGACTCATAAAAAAATATATAACAATGTGAAAATGCCAACCAAGGTAGAACGTGTGTGGGAAATGTTTTTCATGCTTAGGTAGAAGTCCCACACATTGTCTTCAACTTGGGGAAGCATAATTTGACCAGGGTAGAGTCAAGGTGGGTAATTTTTTTCATGCTTAGGTAGAATCCCCACCTTGGCTTCAACCTTGAAACATCTTAAAAGAACAAAAGGTAATAAATGGGATTGGAAAAAGGATGCATTGAAAACAAAGGTGCAACGCACCCTTTACAATGACACCCATAGATGAGACACTACGATCCCTTATATGTGATGAACTCCATGCCCAAAAGTATTTCCCCTATACACTTCATCTTATACACATGTCTTAGAGGGGGGTTCCACCTGGGAAACACTCCTTGACTTAGGGGATGATTCACCCAATAGGTCACTTTGCCAACCCTCCCATACCTAAACTTGGCAAGTTGCATAGGGTATTTGAGCACTTGTTTAATTTGATGAGGTGGTTTTTGATGCACATGATTAGGTGACTCTTTTATATATTTCATTTACTTATCATAATATGTTTGACTTGAGATCCTTGGAGGGTGTATTCATTGTCTTTGTAGGACCTTTCTTGGTGGACAATTTTGGAGGAACAAACCTACTTGGGTTTCCTCGGAGCATGAATCCCACAGGATGAATACCATGGTCCACACACCGGATGATGATGATAGCCTTTGGAGGCTTGAGAGACATTTTGGATGACCTCACCTATCCCCTACAATCCTGACATTTTTCCTTTGGAGGTCAAAACATCACATTTGGAGGGCTTGACGTCACCCTATGGCTAGGGTTTGGAGTGGTGGTGTGGTTGACTTGACACTTGGAACCTTTTGGATGGAGAGAGACCTTGGCTTGATGGAGGGGACCTTAGCGCATGAGAGGAAGGGGTGACGTCATGACAAATTACTCCAAGTGCCAAAACGTTTTCCTAAAGGGGTGACGTCATGATTCTTTTAGGGTTTTCTTATGTGCAAAATAAAATTTAAAGTTGTAAAGGGGAAAAGTAAGGGTTGTTGGCCCCTTAATTTGTGGTTTACCCTAAATTTAAGTGGACAAACACTTTTTATAGGATTTTTATAAATAAGGATCATTTCTATTTCATTTTCATCATATCTCTCCCATTGTGAGAGGACTACTTGGCTGAAATTTGCACCCCTTTTGGGAAAATTCATTCTCTTTCTCTCTTGTTATATGAATTA